>CAUHTR010002686.1:0-55429 GCA_959609185.1 Schmidtea polychroa | reverse complement strand
TAATATAATAAAATTTAAATTGTTTTAAATATATGCTGGAAAATTTTTTTAAATATTTTTAATCTCTCATAAAATATATTTTAAATAATTTAATTAATAAAAAAAATTAAATAATTGATTTTATTAAAAAATTAATTTCTAAAAATAATATACGGGAAAAATTTTTAAAAATAAAATATATTAATTAAAAATATATATATATAATAAAAATAGAAGTTTAAATTATTTTAAATAAATACGGAAAAAATTATAAAAATAATAATATTTATACTGTCTCATAAAATATATTTTAAATAATTTAATTAAAAAAATTAAATAATTGATTTAATCAAAAATATTAGTTTCTAAAAATAATATAATAAAAATAAAAATTCAAATTGTTCTAAAATAGGGAAAATTTTTAAAAATAAAAGTTTTAATATAATAAAAATAGAAGTTTAAATTGTTTTAAATATATACGGGGAAAATTATAAAAATAATAATATTTCTACTGTCTCATAAAATGTATTAATTAAAAAAATTAAATAATTGATTATATTAAAAATTAATTTCTAAAAATAATATAATAAAAGTAAAAATTTAAATTACTCCAAATATATGCGGGGAAAAAATTATAAAAATAATAATATTTCTACTGTCATATAAATAAACTAAAAAATATTTTATTTTAAATTATTTTTAAAAATTTATTAAAATTTATTAAAAATCAATAAAATTCTTATTGTTACATAAAATAAATTTTAAAAATTTTAATTTCTCCAAAAAAATACAATATAAAATAAAAATCGATATAAACAAAATAAAACTCACATAGTTCCATTAAATTTATAAATTTCCTGATTTGGATTTTCTACTTCAATAAAACAGTTTGAAAGCATTTCGGGTTTAAATGTCTAAAAAAGTCAATTTTAGACATTGGGAAAATGGCGAGTTTTAGTAATTATTACGTTATTGTTTTCCATCATGACCACTTCTCGTTGTTTCAGATTCGATTCACCATCGAGATTGGAAGTTTCGATGTGACAAATGCCAGATATATCATTGCTATGCAAAAGGACAATATCAGCGGGAATTGTTTCATTTGCATGGAGCTTAATAAAATCTCCACAACGGGCATTACTCCATTTCTGTTCGACAAATTCTTTTGTTGTTCTGGTATAAATAGAAATAAAATAATCTTTATTGCAAAACGATTTACGGGGAATAAATTAAACATTTGGAATAATTTACACGTTGATCGGCTTTAAATCGACGGTAATCTTCTACTGCATCTTTAATGGCAGTCACTGACAATACAAACACTACTGGAATTGGAGCAACTTCTTTACCAAAGGCTTGGATTTCAGGCAAAAAATTTAATATTAGTATAAATACAAAGTAAATATTAGCAAAACGATGGAATTGTTCAAAAAGGTTAATTGGAATAAAAGTAATTATATTATATTTTTGAGTTCTAACTTCGTTGCTAGCATACGTGTATTTATCAAAGTTAGAATTTGTTGAAGTTGATGGATAAATTTTCCTACACTGTTCTTCTCCATTCTTTTTGGGAATAAGATTACCCATGTCACTTTTAAATCATTCTAAAACACTTTAAATGAGTAAAATATAAGCAAAATATAACATAACATATTTAAATATAATATTCAAATTTAAAAATTGAATAATAAAATTATTTAAACTGGTTATAACAAATAATACTTTAATTAAACTTTGATATTGGTTTTATTCAAAATCTTTTAAATTTATTTCGATTTTATAATATTTATTTCATTAACATTATTAAATTTATGGAACAGAATTTTGAAGGGAAAATCTATATTTTTTTATAAGTTTTATATTAAAAAATATGTTGCACTAATACTTATCATTTAATAGTTTAAATATAATTTCACATCACTTAATTTCGGGTTATTGTAAACTTTTCGTGTCAGATGTAAATAGGTTATCATAGGCGTTCAGTTTCTACTTGTTGTTTTTTGAACATCGTAATTGAATTTTAAAATATATTTCAAAGTTTCAAGAAGCACGGCGAAATGTTTACATTGATAATAAATCCCGACGAAATAGAAAGAAATATATTCGTATTCCCCTCAACTCAAATCCCTCTCGTAAAAGGTGAGCTCTACGATAAGGACTACTGATGACTTGACAACCCTTGTGTTCATGGGCTACTGTTGAAAGTAGAACTTTCTTGTAAAACTAATTTCAGATTTTGAAAATATGAGATTATGTGATTATTGTTTTCTCTTTAATCGTCTCTGCTTTGCGTTGACAAATTAAATTAAAGTTGTTCATTTATATCGCTATTTATGGTACAAAGTCGGATTTAGTTTATTTTCGAATCAAATTTGTTATAATATTTTAATTTTTTTTGGCCTCAGAATGATAATATCACAAAAATTTGTTCGATTTATACATTTCTAATTTCAGACTTTAATATAGTTAATTATTAATAAAACTTAATTAGTTATTTCCGTTAACTTAAAATGATTAGAATCGTATAAATTAAAATGAATGAAACGTTTTATTAATAAATCAATGTAATCAAATATAATAAAAGCATAGTATAGAATTTAGAACAATGTCTTATCACTTCTTCTTATCCACTTTCAGAAAATCTTTCAGTTCTCTAATTTCTTTCCTCTCAAGCTTATTGGATCTGGGTTTACAGAACTTCTTGATGGCCGGATCAACCCCCGAAATCCTCTAAATGGGACCTGCTGAAAGCTCTGTCTCGGAATATTATAGCACTTGTCCGAATCCGGTGTCGATATGAATTCCGGCTCGAAGCTCGATAGTCTTTTGTGAATGCTTTCATATTGTGATCTTAAAACCCCGGATGATCTCATGATCTTTGACCCAAGCTTTCTCAATGGCTTTAATTCGTTGGTTCAGCTTGTGAACATGTTCCGATCTGAACAATGTTGATTCAATCCTCCTGCACTTCTGGACCAGTGATTCCACTCTTTCTGCTTGATGAGTCGTTTTGGACGTGTAGCGTGCAACGTCCGACCAGAATTTCTTCATTGGATCCACTTCAAATAATTTTTTAAATTAAATCAAAAGGCAGAAGAAGTTGATGCTATCATCTAAAATAAATGTATAAAATGATCATTAATGATTTATTTATTTAATATATCTTTTGTTTTAATTGTTATTTAATAATAATAAACGTGAAATGTATTATTTGTGTGTATTTTCATCCTGATGCCAATATATTTCTACGCTACTTGTTCCTATCCTTTTCATGATTTACCCTGTCGTCCTAAATTTTATCTATTTATTTTGCTTAGTTGCAAAACGATTCGTTTCCTGAAGATTTATCTATTTATCTATATTATTACAAATCTGTTGGTTTGTGATTCAAGTGAACAACTAACAAAATTAAATAATAAATGACAATAATATTTTTTATGTAAAAAATGAAAGATTCTTTTTTGAGCTTCTTCTGAATTCAAATTATCATTTAGGTCCGTCATTTTCTTTCTTTCAGATTTCCATTTTTGCATCCATTTCGTCAGCTAGACCCTTTCCCTAGTCAATCTTATAAGCAAAAAACAAAACAAAAGGTGAAATATTCATTAAATTTGGTATCTCTAAAATTATCATTTATATAAAATTCAAAAGTCTTATGTATAAACTTAAAAGTATTTTTTAAGTTTATTTAGACAATTTCCTTTCTTTCCATTCTTTCCGATGAACCGTCCTTGAGGTTCCGTCTTCCATGATTGATATTTGGCTTTGCTTTTATTATATTTTACACTTTGCTTCGGTGAATCTACTCATCCATACTTTAACTGAATTAAAAACTTTAAATATAATGTAAACTTTAACTATTTAATGTATGTATTGTCTAAGTTTATAATTTAACAGTAATATATATATATATATATATATATATATATATATATATATATATATATATTCGTTCATATTATATATTTTGCCTCATATAGGTAATGATTGCAAGGGTACTGCTCAAACTCAACAGCGAGCAATGTATTTTTTGGAATTTGTAACTTGCTTTTATTTAAATTGGATTAAATTGATTTATTCTCTAGAATTGTTAATTGGTCGAATTTGTTTTAAAAAGTAGAATTTGGAGTTTTTTCAAGATTTTTAATTTGTGTAAAAGTTTTTCGAGATTCTGTTGTTTTTAAAAAGATTAAAAAGCGACTTGCAACTTATGAAAATGACAAAACGAAATTTGGAATATGATGATTTGAACGATTGGAAAAGATCAAATTTTATTGAACATAACGATTTCATTATTTACTCACCTTTGTTGTTCTTTGAAGAGAATTATATGACAGCCGAACTTATGATACTTCCTAAATGTTTTATGATGTTTTTTGTAAGAATGGATCTAATGGAGCTGCACTTTATGATGTTTTACCTGAAAGCAGAGTCGAATTGCTAATTCACAATGGCAGTGATGGATCGGAGCCTGCAATAACAATTAACCAAATAATAATACTTAGAATATGATAATAATAATAATAATAATAATAATAATAATAATAATAATAATAATAATAATAATAATACTTAGAAAAACACTTAGGGAATAATATTAAAACCAAACATAAAAATCTTCACACATAAAAATAAAAAATATATTAAAACTATTTACAAATTTACAAATTATTACAATGTTTGATTCAATGTTGGATTAATTTCCTTGATTAATTGTTTCTGTTTTTTATGTGGGATTGATTTTTAGACAACTAAAAATAATGATAATAATAATAAAAAATTACCAAAATATCAGAAATGATGTTGCATCAGTATTCTATAATTATGATCTTGGATGCTAATGCCTTGTCCATCTCCATCGAAATATGGATCATCAAAATATTTATTTTCTGCAGCGGTGTTGTCATCATAATCATCTTATATAGAAGTGTCCCCTACCCGATAATGTCCATATGCCAAACTCTTGATTTTTGATTTTCTCTAAAGCTTGTCATCTCTATTTGTTAGCGCCCTCTTAATGTCTTTTATGCAGTACAATTGATGGTTTTTGGATTCAATGCGGAATTGTGGAACAGAATAAACCTTATTGTTAAAGTAACAATCACGATAAGAATTGTAATTTAAGCCAGTGTCTTTCAATGTGACAGATTTTGATTTTATAGTTTCTTTGTCACCTAATAAACTGTAACACGTTGGACGAAGAAACACCCTTATATTTCAGTTCTTTATTCTCGTCTTTGAATTTTCAAATGACGGAATTCGGGGCTCTACTATATAATGGATGTTGTGGGTTATAATTAGATGTGCCAAGCAAGGAGTCACAAATCATGACAGGTAAGAGAATGTCAAGACTACAATGTTTAATTTCCAAAAAAGAGTCTGTATCACTAGCTACTATATTATTTTCACAGTTAAACTCCTCGCGATATTTTTGTAATTCATTATACTGCAACTGATACATTCTCAGTTTAGACAGATCCAGTACAGTTTGCTCAATGTAGCTGTTCCTATCTAAACATATAGAGTCTTTCCTAAGCAAAACCGAAATCAAATCATCGTCTATCCTAGTAGATTTCTTAAATGCCGGTTTTGATGGTCACACACTAAACAACAAAGGAACACAACCAATCGAAAATAAAATAAACAACATAAAAAATTACAAACTGCCAACAAACACAAGAGAGTTGTGGAGATTTCTAGGAATGATAAACTTTTACCATTCTTAAATTCAAAATTGCAGTAAACTACTAGCACCACTAAATGACATTATCAAGACAAAACGAAATGTCACAATAAACTGAATGTGAAAGACAATAAAGTCTTTCAACGGCAACATTACTCGGTTCCCCAGATCCAGAGCTAGAGTACCCACTAACAACAGACTGTCCAGGTTTCGCAATGGGCGCAACAATTTTCCAAGAAAACAAATTCGGCAAACAACCATTAGGATTCTTCTGTAAAAAACTAAAGTCACACCAAACAAGATATATACGAAGCAATCAAACACTTCAAAATTTACTCGAAGTTCGACCTTTCAAATATTGACTGACCACAAGCCGCTAACAAATGCTATTAAAATGAAAAACCCCTCACCGAGGCAGATTAGACAAATCAACTTCATTTCACAATTCAACTGTACAATAAACTACCTAGCTGGAAAATCAAACATAGCCGCAGATGCTCTATTATGAATCGAAAGTGATATAAACTTCCTAGAATTCAAAGAGACAATTGAATTGGATCAAATCAAATCCCAACAAAACGAAACAATTAACAAACTCCCTACTAAACACGGCCTAAAACTACAAGAACTCAACGGAGTATGGCACGACGTCTCCAATGAAAGAAACTAACAAATACTACTCCCCGAGGAATTCCGCCAAAACTGCATCGAAAAAATACACAAGATTAATCACCTGAGAATCAAAATAATACACAACAATTATATATGGTCTAACATGCGGAAAAACGTAAAAAGTGCATTTAGGAAGCTTTTAGAGTTTGCAACTTCCAAAGTTAATTTTCTTTTTAATAATGAATGGTATGAACAAATTGATGAAGTGGCTATGGGTTTGCTCTTAGCACCAACAATGGCGTCAATATTTTTGGCATGTTTAAAAAAGAAAATTGCTTCTTTTCAATATGAAAAACCAATTGTGTATAAAAGGTTTGTTGATGATGTTTTTCTGATATTTAAAATTAAGGAACATGTGAAACCTTTTTTTGCATTACATGAATGGATTGCATAAGAACATTAAATTCACATATGAAACTGAGAAGGATTTATCCATAGTAATTCTTGACTTGTTAATTAAACGTAGAGATGAACAATATGAGACAAAAATTTACAGAAAACTAACAGATACCAGCCTCTATACTACCCAGAGAGGTTTTGTCAATTTAAATATAAAAAAGAAATATGGTGAAAGGATTGGTTTATCGATCATGGTGCTTATCTTCCACTTTTAAAAATTCAGTAAAAAGTGTAGATAAATTAGTTGAATTACTGGTGAAGAATGGCTTCTCAAAACGGTTTTATTGTTAACGATGAAAGAGACTGTTGATAAATGTATGAATAATGCTAAGAATCGTAGTATGAATGAATGTAAATTGAATGATATGCCGAATGACATAGTGAATATGAATATTGATACTAACAAAAAAAAATTCTGTAGGATATTAAGATTTCAAAAGAAAGATTGGTAAACAGCTGGGTAAATTGAATTATATAATTGTTTCAAAATTGTTTCAAAAGTACGTAGTATGTTTGTTAGTAAATCTCAAACGCCGGTTAGATTGTGTTCGGATCTCGTTTATCAATATATATGAAATGGCTGTAATGCCACATACATTAGAGAGACTTCCCGTCATCTCTATACTCGATTTCAAGAACAGTGTCGACCGAAGGGAGTGTCCAATATTAAGGATCATAATAAGGTTTGTATGAGAGAATTAGGAATGTCGGATTTAAAAATATTATCAAAAGATTTTGATAATTGTTTTTTGAGCGTGTGATATGAGAAGCATTATTGATAAGAACTTTTATTCCTAAAATCAATGTGCAGAATGCAGTGAATACGTGAATACTCAAAACACAAAAAGTAAACTTCCCAAGTACAGAGGCTTTTGAAACGATACACACAGGCGTGGTCGGACAACTACAACCAAACGACTACTACAAATAACTGCTGACAATTATAGACAGGAAATCCAATTCACAAAAGTTGAAATCAAACAACATTTCAATAAATTTTTAACAAAATTGTGTTTATTAATCAATATTAATCAATAGTAGGGTAACATGTGGACCCGGGAACAAATTAATACGTTTTTTAAGATTTTCAACAGTCTTGCCGTAAAGACTGTTGTTTAATAATTTATAAACATTTTTATCAAGTTTATTTGTCGACGCTGCTCGTAACGCCGTATTTGTGTTAATATAATTTTTGAAAATTTTATCCTGTTTAAATTTTATTGCTCTATGTGTTTTTAATATTTTAACACCTAATTTAATAAATATTTGCAGAAGTCTCCAATGAAGAACGTAGCTCCTCTTGGGCTGTATGTAAGCAACAGCTTCTCTATTTTCGAACCGGGTACACACATCCTTTCAGCGACAACGGGAAGATCATCCAGTTTATCGTGAATTGACATCGGTATTTCTAAATCCACTTCTATGGTATAACCATAATCAAGCAGATCTAAATCTACCGTTGTGCACTCAACAATTTTTTTATTTAATAAATTATCATCTGTAACCCATTCAAAGTTACTGCATGATAAAGATTGACTTAAAGCCCAACCATATAAATTATTTATATCTATGTAAAGCAATGCGGTATCTGGTTCTATTTTTACATAGTGTTTATTTACAAAAGTTAGTCCACCACGAATACCGTCCTCGAAAAAGTCATACATCTCCATATCGGTGAGAAGCTCAATTGGAGAGTTTAAAGTTAATAATGCGGAATTCCAAGACATACCTGGAATCCCTAAGAAATTAAATGGCTCTAGCCGGTTATGAGCAATGGACTTAGCTCTAAATTGTTGGAAAAAATCAGCTAAAAGGAAAACATCAAGTTTTAAATTAACCATCATGTAATCAAAAAGTGAAATACATGAAGTTTCAAGCCAAATTCTCTGAGCTGTCTCATATTCAGCGGGCGTCACATCTTTCCAAATAGGAGGTAACTGATGAATGTTGTGGAAAACCTCTAAGGAAGTTGCGGCATCATAAGGAAAAATCCCCTTTGCAGTGATTATTGTACCCTGAAATTTTGATTTGGTCAAGGGTAAAGATGATAAAGTTTTGACAGCATTATTTAAAGACTCGCTGACAAATTGATAATAAATTTAACAGTTAATGAGTCAATCCTAGCAAAAAGACTAAGGAATTTCTCACTGGTTAAAGGAATACAGCTAATATTCCATGAATGATATTTTGAAAGGCCAAATTTAAAGATATTATGCAGATCATAACCCTTTAAATTATGAAATACAACAGGAAGGGTAAGTCTTATTTGTCTCGACAGATTACAAGTCGCACAAGCGGCACCAAGATATAGACCGGTAAAATGGTCATGGTCCCTAACTGGACTAGCTAAATGTTTATTGAACAAATAGCATGATGTGCTGTTTTCAAACATTAATTATTGTTCATCGGTAATAATCATTTTCTTTTGATAATTTTTATAATAATAAGGTGTTACAATATATTTCCCTATCATTTCAATTTCAGTAAGAAATTTATCGACGCAATCCAAACCGGTGAACGATTTATAAATTTTTACACCCGTAAAATTATTAATAAAAAGCATACCAGCAGAAATAGGCAGATGATGTTGAAAGTATCGAGTGTCCTTAGGTAAGATAGCCTCAAAGTCGGCGTAAATAACAAAGGGAGGAGTGACTGTTTTACTCCAATCAGTAAATTCTAAATATTTATTTTTAGGCAATGTGTACCAAGCTGATTTTTATCGCAAAGACCTCTATGTCTATCAAAAGTGTCATCATTCCTAAAACCGTTTAAACATCTAGGACACCACTGGCTACAAATTCTAACAGGAGTGATTGAACTATTCCAACAATTAAGGAATCTATTTAGGTCTGTGATTGCACGATAATGATAATTATCATTCTTTTCAATTAATAATAAATTTATAGGTATAGCTCCTACTATCTTACTCCTGTATATTATATCAATAAAGGGATGCTTCATAACTGCATCTTCATCAGAAATGTATATCAAAGCCTTTTCATTGTAAGTAAGAACATTAATATTATAACCGGGATTTTGTTGTTCAAATTTACTCATATTTGATAGTTTCATCCGCATATCATTAGGGTCAAATTTAATATCAGAAAGATTGAATGAATTAGGACGATTTCTATATTGTCTATTTATACCATCATATTTAATAATTGATAAAAGACTATACAAGAAGCAGAAGTGGTCATTATTAACTACATTTATAAGACAGCTTAAGTTTCTTAAAGATCTT
Source organism: Schmidtea polychroa (assembly GCA_959609185.1). Taxonomy (NCBI): domain Eukaryota; kingdom Metazoa; phylum Platyhelminthes; order Tricladida; family Dugesiidae; genus Schmidtea; species Schmidtea polychroa. The sequence goes on along the minus strand of CAUHTR010002686.1, from coordinate 45,449 downwards.
GGGGTTTCAATAAAACATTTACCCCTTAACCGACTTATTTCAGCAAATTTAGTTAGAACAAAGCTTATGTAATCGATTTTATTGATAGTCCAATTACTACTTTTCTGATTATTTTTAATTATTTTTTCATTTAAACGAGCAATACCTTCGTCAATGAATGTATCGCTCAGAACTCTGGCGGCATTCGATATTACAATAGATTGTAACTCATCATCTTTTATGAATTCCACCTTTAGACAAAATTGAATTTTACATGATTTTAATTTATTTACATAGAAATTTAATTTATTTATTAAAATGTTTGGTACAGAGACCGTTTTTAAATCTAAAGACGAAACGTCCATTTTTAATATAATATGATTATTTAAATCACTGGTGACATCTACGACACCAAAACCTATTTGATTAATATTATTATCATTATTATTATTATTATTATTATTATTATTATTATTATTATTATTATTATTATTATTATTATTATTATTAATTATTACTAAAACTACTATTATTAACAATTTCATCATTCATCATCATCGATAACTTTAGATTTTTTAATTGGTATTAAATTTATTTTTTCGTTATTTTTTCTTTTATTCGTTTTATTTATTTGATCTTTTAGATTATTTATTTCGTTTATATCATTGTTATTATTATTATTGGTGTTTTTTGGTATTATTATTATTATTATTATTATTATTATTATTATTATTATTATTATTATTATTATTATTATTATTATTGTTATTATTATTGTGGATATTAATATTAGTGTTGTTAACAAACGATTTATATAAGCTAAAGAAATGAGACTTCTTATAAGGTTTAAATTGTGGGAGATGAGACATATGCTTATTAAAAAATTCCTTATATGATATAACTTCAATAACCTCACATTTAGGGCATAAGATGTAGGTGACACCGTTATATTTATGACTATAATAGCTTTCCATTATATCATCACAGTCATTATGATATTGACTATTGAAAAAGTTTTGATATTTCAAACCTATGAAAATAATTTTTATCATAAAATGTTTAAAAAATATTAAGATCATTTTAATAATCTTTTTCAAAGTTTAAGAAATTTAATAATCTTCATAAATAATTGCATATTTTTCTCATAAATAATCTGCTCGTAAATCTTCTTTTCATAAATAATCTTCTCATAAATATATACTCTCATAAATCTTCTTTTCATAATCTTCTTCATAATCTTCTTTTCATATAAATTTTCATTACTATTATTTAAAAATAAATCTTTTCATATAAAAATGTCATTATTTAAAAAACTTATAACAATAAATAAACACTTACATTTTCGTCCTTTCGAAAGAAATTTCCCAGCATCAGAACCAACTGAAGTATTTATTACGTTTCCATCTAGAAGCAAAATATTAATAATAATAACAATAATAGTAAACGATTACCATTTATTCTATTCAAGTCTACATCTTGTCCGGCGATATTGATAATAATTTGTTGATTAGAACCTAATAATCATATCAAAAATAATAAAATAATAAATTTACCATTAATTGCTCCAACGATTTTTCCGTTAACTCTTTGAATATTGTTGTTCATGTTGTTGTTAATAGTTTTTTAAAAGTGATGAAAAAATGAAAGTTTTATTAACCGACCAATGAAAATAGAGATAGGATAACAAAAGATACTACATGTTTGTTTATACAAACCAGTTACTATATGACGAAATAATTACTTATAAATTCATGTTTTTATTACTCAGTGCTTAGTTACTTTGCACTGTGCATGCACTGAACATGTAATAGTATGACATAATAATAATAATATTTTTAAACATAAAATAATAATATTTAACACAGGGGTGCCCACTAATTTTTCTAGGAGAGCTACATTCACATCCAAAATGTGTATGCGATCTACTTTTTTAATACTTACATAATATTTACCTACAATAAACAAAATTTAATTAAACTAAATTAAACTAAATAACATTTTGGAAATGGTGAAATCAAAATTAAAAAATGTTATTTAGTATTACCATAGAAATGGAACACAGAACATGAAAATTGGCAAAAATGTTAAGCATAAAACAGAAATTTTATATAAAATCTAAATTTATATAAAAAATATTTTTTTTTTGAAGATCTACTAAAAAATCCTTCGCGATCTACCGGTAGATCGCGATCGACCTTATGGGCACCCCTGATTTAACAAATAATAATAATATTTTTTAAATTAATTATATATCTTTGTCAACAAATAAAAACAAATCATACAGTATACATTTATTAACCATCAAACCTTTTATACAACAACCATGCCAATCCGTGTTGACCACATGTTTGAGACAATGGATTTTGAAACATAGTTTTATTATATACAATGGGTTTCCCAATTGTTTGCAGTTTTGATATCAACAAAGCAGGATAATAGAAACCTATAGGATCGAATACGAATATATTACTAGGTTTCATATATATAGCTATCCAATGTTCTCCACCAAGATGAGACAATTGAGTGTTGAAGATTATGGCTTGATTATTGCTCAAATAAGGAATTTTATCGAGAGGAAAAACTCTTACAAATTCATTTCCTAATATTTGTTTTCCAATTCGATCAACCTGAACAGAACTACTTTAATAAATTTAACAGTATCAAAATCTTACTCCATGACAACTTTCTATATTTCTGTATACATTTATACTAGCACGGTTCTATTTGCAGTAATTTGAACTTCATTTTCAAATACTCCATATATAATAACATGTACCGGTTCTGAAATGGCCTTTGCAAACTTTATATCCAGTCATAAATTCCCGTTTTGTGGTAGTTGACTCTGGTTTAAATCAAAATCGGGGGCTAAAACAAATGTAAAAAATGAGTATTTGGTTTTAAAATCTTCAAGAGTTATTCCACAATTCAAAGTTTTATCTAAATAGCCCAGATTTCTAACAATACTCTGCATATATGTAGCACAGTAATTATCACTTTCGAAATCTTGAGTATATGTTTCTCTATAATCAGTATTTTCAGACAAAGTCAATGATGTAACACCATAGTTTTTAAAAATTGAGCTGGAAGCAGTATATGATCCATTATATTGTGTTTCACTTTGAAATGTTAACAGAATAAAATTAGGCATTCTTCTGTCGCCAAATATTTGTGCCTTGTAGAATGACGAAGCACCTTTAGCAATAGCGAATTGTACAATTTCCTTTGTTTTTAATGGATAAATTGCATGTTTTCAATTAAGACCTAATTGATGACCAGATAATACTGAGGGTTTCACTCGAACTCTTCTCACCAATAATTTTGCATCAACTCATTGGCATATTGGTGCACCTGTACTAGTAAGAGATAATGCAGAATTGGACCTTTTCAGTGTAATGTGTACATTAACTCCTGTTATTAAATATTTCAGTTGATCCATAAAGTCGAGTTGTAATGATGAGCACATAGTGAAAAGCTTTGAGCTTTTAACCCACTTTTTTCTTTCATCATCTGTTGCTGCATAACCCATCGGAGTAAGACATGTATTTTTAGTATCGGAATTGTAATTTAAAATAGTTTCTATCAAAGCTTTGTGAATGAATGTATTATTTCCGCCCTCAAACTTGATATTATAAAATCCCAACACTGCATCTTTAAACAGAGTATGAAACAGGAAATTTTTTGGTAATACATCAGCATTGGCATCCAAAACCTTTCTATCTTTATCTACAACCTTGATCTAAACCAGGAGTGGCCAACCGGCGGCCGGTTTAATATTTTGAAAATATAATAAAAACTTTTTAAAATACGATATAATACAAAAAATGTAATAATGGGCCGCCGGTAAATATTGAACAAAATTTATTGTTTATTTCATATTTTTATCTATTTTAACCAATTAGTTTTGTATGCTACATTTTGAAAATTTGCCCGATTCATTATGCTTTATAATCAGGGCTATCAAGTATAAATAGTGCCAGTTTATCCTGTACCTAAGAAGCATAATTTATTTAACATGCACGCAAATGCTTTATTGTTTTTTTAGCGGTTGTCTCAGACCCCACTACGGGCTATTACTGCGCTTCTCCTGTTCCTTAGTTGGAATTAGCACAGAAGCATTAGTTAAAAATTTACGCCTTTCAAACCTGCGGCCCGCCGCATTATTCAAAAATATTGTAATGGCCCTTTTACCAAAAAGGTTGGCCACCCCTGATATAAACAGTCAATAAAGTATCGTTAAAATCTAAATATTCAGTTTGCGAACCATTAATATAAAACTCGATATCATTTCTACTATCAGTAATTGAATTCATAGGGAAAACTTCCTCAAAGGCCCCAAATTCGATTACCGCTTGAGGCGATGGTCTATCAAATACACATAATTCAGATTTACCACAAATTGTTTTGCAAATATAGTTCCATGTCCTTTCATTCGTTTCTTTATCCGCGATATTCCATGTCCTTTACTTTTTGGAGCTGGAGCTGGAGGCGTATCTTTTTGAAACATACCAGCAACTCCAAGTAGAACCTTCCCTAACTCAGGTAAAACATTTGTTTTAATATTTTCTGTTCATTCATAATCACGTCTTTAGCAGTTTTCATGCCAAAACTACCAATACGTTTAAGAATAGGAAGTGTAAATCTCCCTATTGTTTTTAACCAACCTGATCCTTGCTGTTTACTAACGAAATATGGTAATTAACCACCAGATTGGCTATCACTATACATACTAATAATATCAGAATTAGCCATCTACTTTACGAAAATGTAATGTCAAATGAGTTTTCGAATCTTTTTTTATAAGTTTATAAGTTTTCCACTATCGTCACAAACATATATTTCTATATTGTTTATACATGAGCTTGAAATTGGTAAATACATGGGATTATCAATATTTATATTGACAACTTCGTCGAGTTCATATCTTCTAATCCATACCGATTTCAAAAGAGGAACATTGGAATCACCAACAATGATGGGCTCAATAATATTAGTATATATGAACATTTGTTGATGATGTTCAAGTATTCTTGGTTTACGAATACCAGCCGATTTTCCCGATATTGTTGCTTCTCTAATCCAAGTGTATTTGTCAAATTTTCATCAAATGTAATTTCGCAAATGTTTTCATTCAAACTGAAGGTAAATAACAAATCTTTCACAATGTCCAAACTTTTAAATATGTGTGAACAATTGTACTTTAAATATTTAAGTAACACATCAAGTTTATCAATATATAATTCGTCAGCAAACGTAAATGATTCTTCATCTTCATTATTATATGACACTGATATTTTGATTTCTTCTTTCATTACACTGTTTGCTTCAAATAGATCAAAACGTAATAAGTATTCTGTTTCCATAACATCATTTTTCAGCTTATTGCAACCCATTCGTTTGGCATCTTCAATAGTTTCGAATGTTATTGTAAATGGTTTAAAATCACAACTGATATTTAATCCATCCTTGTAAAACATATAGCAATGCGGATCTAATATTTGATTCGGAATATGATATGTTTTATCATAATTACTGATAACAAAGATACATGTTTTCAGAACATTCTTTTTGAAATCAATCTTACATTGACTATAAAATGGGAATGTGTTGTACACGAATGTGTTTACACGAGTGTAAAAACACATACACGAGGCGTTGTTGTTTGTTAATCATAGAATTCTTTTTTTAGAAAGAATTGTTTTTTATAGAAGTTTTGATTTTTGTTTAAAAGAGAATTTTATGAGGTTTTTGTGAAAATGGTTATGGTGGCTCAAAGATATGATAATCGAACGACTATTTTCACCGGACGGTAGTTAATATCAAGTTGAATATGGAATAGAAGCTGGAGTCATTTTGGTACTTATTTCGGAATGGTTACAAAGAATAATGAAACTATCGTCTGTGAAAAAATTTACAAAGTCAACAAAGATATGTCATGTTCAGTGGCTGGAATTAGGTCAGATGCTAATGTTTTGTTAGATCAGATGAGATTAAATGTTGTATTTGAAAATACTAATTTACGACTAGTTGAGTGTGAGCAGTACCCTTGTGAGTAGTACACATAGGGGGGACAGAATATCTTGTCGGTTAGACTAGGAGTATATATAATAATACTAATAATCTAAAGTATGTACAAAGTATGTACAATAATTTTATTGTCTTTTTTAAGTCAACTTAAGTGTCAAAATGTGTTTTTAAAATATATTTAAATTTAAAAAACCGCAACGTAATATATTTAATAATAATTATGATGAGTCATATGTCTTTGTTTCTTTAAAAGTTTTTGTTGTGTAATATGTCTTTATTTAAATGATAAGTCATGTGTTTTTTGATAAATTTTAAAAAAATACCCCGGGGAGTGAGGTAATTTCCTTCGTGACGTCATCGATTACATAATAATTCTTTGTTGCCGGGTCCACATGTTACCCTACTTTCAATTCCTTCAGTCGATAATAACGAGGAACTTGAAAACATAAATGACAGACAGTCAGTCATTCTAAGTTTCTTTTCAAAATCTTTACGCAAACAATATAACATTTCAAATAAAAAATGTAAACTTAAACACAAAATTGTGTTTGCTGATATAAATCAATTTCATCAGTCGACAGTTATCAAGAAGTTGAGAACGGAGATATTTTTGATAATAAATAATTTTCGAAATGAATTTATTTTTCAATTTTGATATTATTTTCTGAATTCAATATTTTGTCCAAATTTAAATTTATTTTCAGAATTTGTTTTTCAAATTTGAGTTTTATTTTATTTGCGAAAATTAAAAATTAAAACAATTTTGAATATTGTCAATTTGTCAAATAATAATTTAGGAATATATTTAAATTTCATTACTTTATTAATAATTAAAAATAATTAAAAATTAATGATAAAAAAATATTTATATCCAATATTTTGAAAGATGAAAAGAATCATTGATTGATTTCAATTTGTTTAAAGGTTTTCACTGTTCACTTTTAGGAACAAACTGGTGAAACGTAGCTCGTTACATTAGTGCAAATGTTCCTTTTAATAAAGAAATCACTAGTACCACGAAGGGACGTTATGCACATCCCGAAAAACATAACCAAACTTTTTACAGAGTCTGTAGCAAATTGCGTCCAAAAGGTCCCAGCCACGATGAAATGCCAGTTGATCGAACTTGCTAAATTTATCAGATCTGTTACATTGAAATCATCATATGGACCCGATCCAAACACATTGCCCCTAATTCCAATATAATTTCTGTAATTAATAACACTGACGTAGCAAGCGGAACGGCTTTCGCAAGACCTGTTTGTGAAATATCTCAAGGTATTCATTATTAGTTGATCATGCGTTTCGAATTTCGGATAAGCCAGTAAGTAACTAGATTTGTATTTGCCCAGGACCAAGTATGGCATGTTTTCTTGACCCAATAATAACGGAATGGCCTGCTGCGGATTCACTATACCGAATACCGAAGGATCTCCACCGGCCAATGAACTTTTTATATTTTGAAGTATCTGGAAGTCAATCGTGCTGGAATCTCCTTCAAACTGTAAAAATAATAGAAATTCATAAAAATCTCAAAGACGTACTAGATTGTTGTATCTCTTATTGATAAAGGCGGACACATTTGGGCAAGCCGTGTTGGATTGGCACGCTTCATTGAACGCGTACAAATAGCAATTCGTCGAATTCGGTGCGATGTAGAACAATTTGCAATTTAGTTCGCTGCATTTTATTGAGCATTAGATACGCGATTTCGTTGAAATTTTTGCCATGTTGTTGTACACGCAAGAGCTAACCTCACGGTAAATCTCTCCTGCGTTAACATTGACCAGCAAGGAAACGTATAACAAAATTAACATAAGACAAATATAATTTTAATTTCCATGAGAAAGATATTTATATATTTTGTTATCTTTATTGTTGCCATTGTTCCTTGTATGGGAAATGGCCTAAAATAATCTCCATTTGTCCTATGTTTCTATTAAATTAACATAAATTTATTTATTTATTTTATTATCTTTATTGTCCTCATTTACAATTCAAAACCATCAGTCAAAGCAGCATTTGTCCTCTGTTCCTTAGAATAATTAACATAAATTTATTTCCCAGATGCGAATGAGATGACGGAGAAAGTCACAAAGAATATATTTAGAAAGGGTTGAAATGTCAGATAACGTACAAAAACAGAAAGTAATTAATTGATTAATTAATTAATCAAGGGAAACCCGAGCTAAGTAAACAGAAAGAGAAGTAGACAAAATTGATATTGAAAAACCACTATCATGACATCATGAGTAATGGGATAACGGGAAAAAAGGTTATCAAAAGGAAGACGCACGGTGAGACAATTACTTATTTCCTTCAAAGACGAGAAATAGAAAAATGCCGTGAAGTAAAAATTTTCAAATAGAGATAACTTAGTTAACACAAGAATGTAAATAACGGCTCTCTATATCGCTTTGCTTTATGCTTCACCCCTACCGTGTGATGTTGAAAGCTACGTGATTCAGAAAATTACAGGGTTTTCGGCATAAAATACTTGTTAACAAAGCCTTAATATTTTTGTTGTTCTAAAAACCCAAAGTATTTTAAAGTCTCAGGGCTTTTTGTACATGGAATTTAGCTCTCGTTTTATGGATAGATATTTTGTAAAATCGAGAAATTAGGTGATAATTAAAAATAATTAGATAAATGAAATTATTTTAAATAAGTAATAAATAAATATATATATATATATATTTATATATATATATATATATATATATATATATATATATATATATATATATATATATATATATATATATATATATATATATATATATATATATATATATATATATATATATATATATATATATATATATATATATATATATATATATATATACCATTTCCCAGAGAAAAGTAAATTTTTACCATTTAAAAGTAAATTTTTCCCATTTAAAAGTAAATTTTTCCCATTTAAAAGTAAATTTTTCCCATTTAAAAGTATAGTAATTTAAACAAAAATTATTTATTATAACAAGTAAATATAATTAAACAAATATTATTACAAGGTTCATAAGTAAGCATTAAATTTTATTTACACGTGATGGTAAGGCAAACCTGCAGCTGCATTTGTTATATTTCTAGACATTAGCCTAAAAATTCCTGCTGCATCATCAGAAGTCACTTGTGTTGATGCATTAGTAATCATTTGAGATAGATTTCCAACATTTTCTGTCCTTAACATTCCACGCACAATACTTTTTATTTTCGAAAAAGCGGATTCAATCGGATTAAGCATGTAGGAATATGGTGAGAGAAAATGATAAGTATATCCAAAAGAAGCCACAATTCTTGCGAGATCACACGGTTTATGAATTCTTGCGTTGTCAAGAATTAAGCAAATATTATCCATCTTTTTCACATTTTTCAATAGACTACACAATTCTTCAATGTATATTGAGAAAATGTTACCTGTTACAGTTGAATTAGTAATTACTTTGTGGTAATGCATACCATTTATGCCCAACTTTTGATCTCGCCATGGTTCTTTTTAAATGCAAATTGAACGACGACTCATCAATGAAAACAATTTTGTTGTGATCAACACCATATGCCTCGTTGAACCAAATTGCATATTCCCTACGCTTTTCAATTGAAATTGTAGCATTTACTCGATCCAACTCACGATGAACCTTTTTCATCGTAATTTGTAGCTGATTTAGACATCGATCCACAGAGCTTTTTGAAATGTTGACCGACTCCAAATCATTTCTCAGCTTAGCTTGAATTTGCAAGATTGTAAACTCTGGATATTCTTCCACTATTTCCTCAATTTTACAAATTATTTGAGGTGTAAGAACTGATTTTTCCCGTCCTAACTTTTGTTTTTTAATTTCTTTGCCGCTTCGCTCATATTCTGATATGATTTTCCAAGCTGTATTATACTTAATACCAACCGACTTTGCAGCAACACCAATATCCGAGCCTTGTTCGCATACCATTTTAATAAGGACTTTACGGCTATCGTTAGAGATACTCGAATATTTTTTTTGCTGGTTGTATTTTCTGTGTTAGCAGAGTCAAAAAATGAATCATGTCTGTCTGTTAAATTTTCTTCTTCCATTATGGTTTTAAAAACTTTAATATTAAACATAATATTAAAACACATTTTCAATTTAAAAACATACTATAAAAATAATTATTTTTTTAAATTTTAAATTAATTTATGTTATTTATGGTTGCAATTTAAAATTTACTTTTAATTGGGAAAAATTTACTTTTAATTGGTAAAAATTTACTTTTAATTGGTAAAAATTTACTTTTTTCTGGGAAATGGTATATATATATATATATATATATATATATATATATATATATATATATATATAAGATATATTTTAATAGGTAATATTTAATATAGGCAGACCACTGCCAGACTTTTTTTCCAAATTATATACCATTGTTAATTATATTTTTAAATAGAAAATATAAGTAGGCCACTTCAAATTTTTTATATGATTTTTATTGATTTTTTGATGATATTTTATATATATTTATACTTTTCAAAAATTTAAAAATAAAGAAAACCCTAATACATCAAATTATTACCACATAAAAAAGACAACATTAAATAAAATTCATTCAATGACATTTTAATTCTCCAAATAGGTTTGATAGTAGTTCCATTAATCTACACCTTGAATCAATATCTGGATTTTGTATTTTTAACCTAAAAATTTCCCCAAGATTTTTTTCTGTTTTCAACTCCATTATTTCTTATCTGTATATTGTATTGATAGGATTTGAAATTAACGGTTTCCTACCAAAAATTTATTTAATACATATTTAAGTTATTTTTTAATAAATTTATTATTATGGTAATCTATACCAAAATTATTGTTCTTCACAAGAACCTGATAATTGTCATCAAGGCATCTATGCCATGTCTAAATAGTTTTATCCTCCAAATGCATAATCCAAACCAAATGAAAGGTAGAGAGAAAAGGAGGAAAATTTATCATAGAAAATTTAGATTTACCAAAAAGAAATTATAAAACAAAATGGAATTTTACATTTAATCAGTAAATATTTCTTTTCTCTTGATTCAGCCCCGACTTTGCTAAAGTTTATCTATTGGTAAATTGGAAAAGTTTAAATTTGGATATGAAAATATAATTTTCTGGGTTCCTTTATATTCCTTTTATTCTTATCCTTAACTGTAAACTGCAAGTTCTTTTCACCGGCTGCTCCTTCTCTATTTTTCAAATATTTCCGGATGGGACACTACCATCTACTCCTAGTAGATTTCTTAAATGCTGGTTTTGAGGCCTGTGTGATACGTTTTTGTGTGAAATTACACCGTCATAAGTTGATGCGGTGTTGTGGATATAGCTCGTAGTTGTGCGTTGGTATCTATATATTTCTTGAAGACCGTGCTTTTTGTGTACTAAATAGCCCTACGCACCTTCGTAACATCAACACCTAACTGAAGAAAGATTTGGAGAAGTCGCCAATGAAGAACATATCGTGTTTTCGGATGGTGTGTAAGTAGCAATTGATAATAAGCAAACACCAGTTGCACAAGTAAGAGATAATGCAGAATCTGATCTTTTCAGTCTAATGTGTACATTAATATTTCTGTTGATCGATAAAATCGAGTTGAAATGATGAGCACATGGTGAAAAGTTTTGAGCCTCTAATCCAATTATTTCTTTCATCATCTGTTGCCGCATAATCCATAGGAGTAAGACAAGTATTTTCAGAATCGGAATTTTAATTTAAAATAGTTTTATTAAGGCCCTGTGAATGAATGTCTTATTTGTGCCCTCAATCTTAATATTATTATATCCCAGCACCGCTTCTATAAAAAGACTATGAAACATGAAATTGTTCGGAATTGCATTTGTATTTGCATCCAAAACTTTTCTCTCTTTATCTACAACGATCTGAACAGTCAATAAAGTATCTTTCAGTTTTCGAACCACTTATATAAAACTCTTAATCATTTCTACTATCGGTAATTGAATTCGTAGGAAAAGCTTCCTCAAATGCCCCAAATTCAATTACAGTCTGGAGCGATGGTCTATCAAAATCATTGAACAATTCTCAGATAATATAGTTTGTAATTGATCTAATTAGGTTATATATAAATAGTCTTTAAATATGTAGACAAATGGTTCTTCATTACGACATTTTTTTATATTAGGATGTTTTCTTGTTTTTATTGTTTTGAATACAGGAAGTGGTTTTATACATTGATTAGATTCGAGTTTATTATATATATTTTTGAGAAACCAAATCTTTTGGCATTTTCAATATTCTCAAATATCATACTGAATGATGCACATTTTGAAGTGACATGGATTCCACCATCATGTTGAACCATTTCATTGTGAATTTGATCATCTTGAAGTACTGAACTATGATTTTCTTTGTTATGGATGAAAATTGATTTCTTTTCATTAATAAGTTCAATCTTTGTGTATGCGATTGTAGATTTACTGTAGAATGGAAAGTGTTTATACACCAAAGTGAAATCCAACAAAGCAACTTCCCAGTCACTATCTAAATAAATCGGATTTTGAAGATTGCTTAAGATTGCTTAATTGCCTGGGTGAATAAGTGGGCAGCTATTGCTTGGTAACTGTAGTAAATTGTCATATTTTTATGGTTTTTAGTAATTATAACAAATTCCTAATTAGCCTTATGTTACGCAGTAGTCGTTCACGAAGGGTCTGAGAAACGAAATGTTTAAAAAGACTATATATCTATAATAAACGAAAAATATATAAATAAAAAAAATAATCAATAGAAAAAGTTGAACGAAATTGGAAATTAGACGACGATATTCGAGGATTTATTATTAGAGAATACCCAACAAAGGTTTCGAAACCTACAAACAAAAGAAGAGAAATCATTGTTATTCAAGAATATCCAGCTAGAGCTTCTAATCCTAAAAACAATAGAATCGAAATTCTAGTTATTAAGTAATATCTAGCGAAAGCTTCTAAACTTTAGAATAATCAACAACAGCTTCTAAACTTAAAAGGGATATAATCAAGATCTTTATTACTTAAGAAAATCCAGCAAAAGCTTCAAAATATAAAAGCGACAGAATAGGATTCTTGTTATTTAAGTATATCCGACAAAAGCTTCAAGACATGAAAGCTATAGAATCGAAATATTAGTTCTCCACAAACTTTAAGGAGCATGTTAGACGCAATTAAATTCAAGTCTTCTTCAAGCATTTATTTTTATAACAACTTCAAAATTGTGCCGTTTACTAGAGTATTTAAACACCGAGTCGTGATAATTATTAATATTAATGTAATTACTGGTCATACATTTACCGTATATTTCGGCGTATAAGACGACCCTTAAAGTCAAAAAATCACCCTTGAAAATTGTGGGTCGTCTTATACAACCGATACAAAAGAAAGTATTACAGTACAGGTAGTTGTATTTATACTACTTTTATGCATATCTAAAACCCATCAAATTCATCACCATCATCACCGTCTGTTTCGAAAAGTTTTTCGAATACATCACGAGATTCATCACAGATGCCATCATCGTAGGGATTCCATTCTGGCTCTGGCAAGTCGACTTCGGCTTCATCTTCGCTTTCATACAATAAATCATCCTCACTAACATCCATGGCATTAGATATTCCACATTTTTTAAAGGATGTTATGACACTTTCTACCTTAACATTATCCCATGCTTTTATAACAAACTCGCAAAGAACATCAAGTGAGGCACCACGCATAGCTCCGTTTTTTGTAAATGACTTTTCACCATTCATCATCCACTCATTCCATTGTGCTCTAGCATTATCCTTGAATGGCTTATTTAAGCTTACGTCAAGCGGCTGAAGTACAGAAGTTAAACCACCTGGGATAACCGCAATATCGGTGTTGTTGCGCGCTAAACGAGTTTTAGAATTAGCCGTTATATGGCTCCGAAACATATCCCAGACCAACAAACTGCGTTCCTTTTGCATACCACCTGGCCGTCTGTTCCAAATATTTTCAATCCATAACTTTACACCATTCTCGTCCATCCACCCTTTCTCGTGGAAGTGAACCAAAACACCAGAAGGAAAAGTTATTTTAGGTTTTGTTTTACGTTTAAAGATAACCATTGGTTTCAATTTAGTACCATAATAATTTTATATAGAGATTTACTAACTCCTTACATAACATATTAATTTTATTTAATAAACGTTGTAAAGTAAATTTTGTTATTTGTATTTTATTAATTTTTTTGTTTAGTAACATCAGTAAACACATCATCCCTAACTACACACCTTCACCCCAGCTGCTCCGAGACTTTTTTACAGGAGACTCGGCTGGGCTCTACATATCTTCCAAACATAAATTAATAAAAAAATAATAATCGACATTATATAGTAAACCACTATAACAACTGGTATCAGAAGTTAAGATCATACCAAACAACATAACACTCACACTCGACGATTTTTTTTCAACCACTATCTCTTTCAGAATACCTAAAATCAGAAGTATAAAGAATAGTGGCTCTTTTGGCTGAACACAGTATGCCATATCCATTGAACAATCTTAATTTTTAGAACAACAAACAATAAAAAAAACATCAACAAAACAAATAATGGCATCAAACCAAACAAAAAACAATTACCTTTTAATGAGCTCCAAAATCTCAAATTTCAACATCAAATGCCATAATTTAACATCATTCATATATTATCAAACATAGAAAATCTTATATTATAGAAATAAAATCATATTCTTCAACACATGGTGGGACAATGAACAAAAGCTTTAATAAAATACTTGGAAAAATATTTTAAAAAATATGAAAGTACTTTAAAATGAAGGTCACACCACTTGACATAGAATAATTTTTGATAATGTACTTTAAAGTGAAGGTCACACCACTTGACTTAGAAAAAATTTTGAAAAATAAAAATGCCTGGATAAATTTGAAAATTTTAAGGTCACAACACTTTGAAAATTTTTATATAAAAATACTTGGAAAAAATCAACAAATTACTAGAAAAAAAATCACAAGGAATATTTACAAAATATTTCCAAATCACAAAATCCCCAAAATAAATTTCCTAACTCAAAAATTTCCCAAATTTAAAAAGTCCCAAAAATATTTTACCCAAATTTTCCCAAAATTTAAAAAGCCCCAAAATTATTTTCTCCAAATTTTAAAAAGCACCAAAAAAAAACAAATTTCCCAAAATTTTCCAAAGCAAAATTTTAAAAAGATACAAAAATTAAAGTCTATTTTTTTTTAAATCATACACAAAACATGCATGTCCAAGTTATTCAAATAAAAAATTAAAATCAATAACCTACACGCCCGCCGCCGTCTCAAAAGGGCAGGCGCGGTAGTTTGTAAATTGTCACAGTGAGCCCCACAGGGGCTGGCGGATTAATTTTTCTTGTAACCAATCATATTCTTTTATTTATAATACATTTCAACAGCAATAATATAAATTTACCAACATTTCAACAATTAATTATAAATTATGCAAACAAAATTTATGATTGACATATTGAATGGTCTTGTCTCCAACAAAGAAACTAACGATGTGATTAATAATCTACAATTCCTTGTTAATCGAACAGAAAAAATCATTGAAGATAATCATATCGAGTACGACTCTATCATCAATTTGGAAGCAGTTCAACAAAAGAAAAAATTATTCGAGGAAATATTTTATACATTATTCGATGATGAAAATACATGGTTTCGAATCATTATAGGTTTCATGTGTATGAAACATATTTTAGAAAAATCAGGCTCAGACTTTGAAAATTATTTTCAATGGTCTGTAGAGGTATTAATTTTTTTTGATCAAATTGACATCATCATTATTTAGATTACTGAATCAAAAATTATGCAATGGGTCGATGCACATGGTGGATGGATTATGATGATTAGACTAGCTAAAAAAGCAAAGGAGAATGATGCCAGATGTGAAAAATTAAAGAATTTATTGAAATTATTGACTGGGTTAGGAGTTGTATATACATGTATAAAAGTGTATCAAAAACTATAATAATTGTTGGAAAACGTTGTTAATGTTTAAATAAAAGTATAAACAAAATTATTTTTCATTTTGAATTATTTTCAAGCATGTCAGAAAAAGGTAAAATATGATTTTTTAAATGTTTATTAATTTTTTATTTAGAATATATAATCAACTTCTTGATTTAAAAATTAGAGGAAATATCTAATGTAAAAATTAGAGAATTTATGAATGTTCCAGAGAAATTAAAATGGCCATATTCAGACGATGAAATTAACGAAGAAAATATGTCATATACTGATGAATCTGAAAATGTTTCCAAGCATGAAGATGATCATGAATGTAATGATTTACCCAGTGAAGAAATTAAGTCATATATATAGAGAATTCTACAACTGATTATTCGTCAAATAAACAAGAAGATGAATCTAATGATTTTCATAATTGTGTTGATCATATTGTTCAAAATATAATGAAAATAGATTGTAAAAATCAATGTGATGATTAATAAATTTTAAAACTCTAATTATTTTATTATATTATTATTTAATAACAACCAAACACTAATAAAGATGTATTTAAAAATTTAAAATATACAATGTTCATCATCAAACGTTTCTTCGGCTTTTATAATTTTCCAAATTGGCTTGGTTTGGTTTCTGCTTACATTATATTCTTGAATTAATACTGTGATCATGCCGGTTATTTTACTCATCTTATCGCCATTGGGAATCATATCCAAATCGCATTTAATAAACATATCTTCTTCATTAAATTGAATATTTTCGTTCATTCTCTGAAATAATTGTCCCATAATAATCTTATCATTGAACTTGATTTTGGAAAATCGAACATTGTAGAAACATTTTTCCAAAGTTACTGGTTCCTAACAATAAATAAATAATAAAATCCAAAATAATTTAAACAAACTTACCTTAAATAAATAAGTTATTGGACAATACAAATAATTTAGTTTGTATTGCAAGAATTCTACTGGCTTTTTTGTATCCAGGGATAATGTCGATTCTTTAAATTTTCGTTTTCCAAATTCCTGAGCTGCATCTGCACTTTTTCTCTTCAATACTCCTACATTTAAAAACTATTAAATGGAATATTTGCAAATGACAACAAACCTGTAATTTGATGGTCCATTTGTAGTTGTAATATTTAATGAATTGAAACAGATATTTATACTAATTCCATTGTAAACAAAGTTTCAAGTGACAGACAGACATGACCAAAACGTGATCCATTTTATGCTAATTAACAAAGTCTGAAATGATTTATGGTATACAAAGAAATGAATTTTAAATGTTATAGGTTAATTAAGGTAATATTATCACAAAACAAATATAATTACATGTATATTTTATATTTTATTACAACAATACATTTTTTGCAATTCCATGCGTAATGCATGAATTATTTCTCTTTTCTGTAGATTCACAAAACATGTACAACTATCATCCCCACAAGTATTCCGTATATTATTTTTACAAAAATCACAATTTTCAACATCATCAGTATAGCACGTAATTGTAGAATGATCCATATGAATTAATTTCATGACATTTATTCCAGTTATTTCATAAATTTTGTAAAACACAACTTCTGGAGCACAATACATTAAGGAATTGTTCAAATTCGGATAAAAATCTTCAATTTTATCAATCAAAATTTTTAGTATAGTTTCTAAACAAAAATCAGTAAATTTAAAATAAAAACAGTTACCTTCATGTTCAATCATTGTTGAATAAATATTCAAGCAAATCCTCTTTACTTATACTTGTAGAAATTGTTAAAGATCCAATCAAATCCTTTACATCGTTTATAATTCCTTCAACAATAGTATGAAAATCTAAATTTTTAATACCTAGTACTATTATTTTACCACTCGAAAAAATATTTACACACAGTGGGTTATATTTTGTATAACGTAGAGCGGGGAATAATTCAGGTTCATATATACAATCTCCATCTAATAACTTACCTAAATTATTCAAATTAATAGATTGTTCAACCTTGGTAGCGATAGTAAGACTTTGACCTTGAATATCTTTGATATTATATTGTAAATTCTCGAATTCAATAGGTTTCTTACAACCCATTATACGACATTTAACATATTTGAAAAATATAATAGTATATTTTCCAGTTTTGTCAACATATTGTTGTGGTTTACACTTGGGAAAATACATCATACCAACAGTTTCCTTATAATTAATATTTGTCAACATATCTAATGAATATTTATAAAAATCGAGTATATATATATATATATATATATATATATATATATATATATATATATATATATATATATATATATATATATATATATATATATATTATAATAATATAATTAAAATATTCTATCCTTTACGATATAAACAATATCAATTTTTAAATATACATATTAAAATGGAACTAAGAAATGATGCTGTTTATCAAATAGTCGGACCAAGTGGTAGTGGAAAAACTTTGTTTGGAAATTACTAAAATCACATTTATTCTAATCAAAATTTAACAAAATTTATTGGCATAGAGGTGCTGATGAAGAACACGGATTAACTCAGGATAATTTCTGTAAATTAAAACATATGAAAATAGTAAAGGGATTTGATAAAAAGTGGTACAGTAGACTAAAGAAGTGAGATGTCATAATTATTGATGATTTGTATCAAAAAGCTAATAAAGAAAAGAATTTCAATAATTTATTTACCAAAATCAGTAGACACGTGGGAGGTTATTTTTATAACTCAAAATTTATTTCATCAGGTCGTTTTTAAAAACCTTAGAGATGCAACAGTTATTGATTTTCTTGCAAGACAGGCATATCCAAATAATCGTAATTTTCTGATAAATGCATTTCAAGATGCTACAAACAACTTCATGGATATATATTTCTTGATTTCACTCAACAATGTCCTGATGATTTACGAGTGAGAACCGATATTTTCAATAAAGAAGGGTCAATGGTTTATAAACAAAGTTGAAACAATATTTAACTAATCATGTTTTTGAGAGCTAGAGTTAAAAATTTTGGAAAAGGTACTGAAAAAGAAAAAAATTAAAGTTCCACCAAAAACGAGTTATACACCCCCTAAAATACTTGTTACAGACAATTTTCCATCAATGAATCTCATCTCAAAAAATCCAAAACCTAAACCAATCAAAAAGCTTAAACAAGTAAAAACAGTAAAAAATCATCGTAGTTTTCCATTTTTTAATGCATTGTTAAAGGCACCGATTATGAAAAGAATGACTATTTTACACTCATTTCCTAATTATGTTGTCGATGATTTACTTGATATTATACTCAAAGTAGTCAAAGGCAAGACTATAATTAGCAAATCTGACAAAATTATTTTAAAAAAGTATCAGAAACATCTTTTGATGCTAGTAAATAATAAAAATCGCAAACAAATGAGAAAAATTATATATAAACAACAAGGAGGGTTTATTGCTGCATTAATACCATTGGCATTATCATTATTAGGCGGAGCAGGTCTATTAAAATCATCATAAACAATGGGTGCTAATCCTTCATTACCTAATTTAAAATTTGATTTCAAATCTTCATGTTGTAATGGAGAAGATATGGACGAACCCGAATGACGAAGCAGGTTTTGGTGGAGTCGAAAAGTTAAAGAAAAGAGTTCTGAATTCGAAGATGGAAACCCAGAATTGGTTATCAATTCAGCTCGCATACAGTTTGAACAAGCCGATGCTGAAAAGGTTTCCAACAAGACCATATAAAACATTTGGTATTGATGATTTATGGCAAATGAATTTGATGGAAATGATACCATATTCAAAGATTAATAAAAGATACAGGTATATTTTGACATACATTGATGTTTTCAGTCGTTTTACTCGAGCAATTCCTACCAAGGCAAAGTCTGCCGAAGAAATATCCAAAGCAATTAAACTCATGTTTAGAGATGGATATCCAAAAAACTTACAAACAGATTTGGGTAAAATATCAGGAACCACAGAGAAAAGTACAATACAAGAAGAAAGAACAGAGAGAAGAAAGTATCCGAAGAGAAATGCCAGAATGCTGGTTATGCCACAAAATAGGACACACGAAAATTGATTGTCCAATAAAAGGTAAAATAGAATGCTGGACATGTCATAGAAGCGGACATATAAGTAGAAACTGTCCAGATAAAAAAGCTCCAAGATGGTTTGGGTGTGGGAAAGATGGTCATATAAGAAGATTGTGCCAGGAAATACGTTGTGAAAAATGTAGCAGAAATGGTCATAGATCCGAGGAGTGTTATACAAAGATGAGGTACGGGAGAGCGACGGAAAGATAAATGGTATCGAGGAAGAAGAAGAAAGGGAATCGTGTGTAGAGACAAATGAAGATAATTTTAGGAAGACGTGCCCAAACAACAGGGCTCCACCAGTAGAGGAGTTGGTTGGAGCCATATTCTAACAGAAAATTTGATGGGATATCCTCAAGGGGCAGAAAAGTGGGAGAATGTTGGAAGGGTAAGCGAGAAAGTATACAGGTTCCTAAAGAGAGAAATGTTTGAAGAGGAAGTGGAAAGAATTGGAACCATTGAAAAAGAGCAGGTTTATTGAAATTTTGTATAACAAAATGCAAGGAAGGCCTAGTATAACAGTAAGGATGAATGGGGAAAATTTCGACTGTTTATTAGACACTGGTGCCAAGAATCAGTGTAATGAGTGTGAACTGTTTTAACAAGCTACGAGGACAACAATTGACGAAAAGTGACGATAACTTACGATGCGCAAACGAGAGTACGATCGAGACAATAGGAAAAACGAAGGTGCAAGTAACCATTGGAAATGTTTCGAAGGAAGTTATATTCATTGTGGCGGAGAAAGTGACACCAGATGTGATTGGAGGAATCGAATTACAAGAAACATTTGAATTTAGACTGTTAAAAATTAAAGATATCGAGGCTAGTGAAAAAGACAAGAACTATATTTGTAACATTGAAGCAAAATTTGGCAGAAAAATAAAGGATGAAGAACGATTGATACGAGCGTTGGAACAGTAAAAGATCAATGAAGATAGCCAATTAAAGGAAATTATAACAAACAGTGGAAACGTGTTTATGGCAGATAAATGGGATGTGGGTCGCACACATTTGGTAAAACACAAGATAGTTACAAGAGGTGAGCCGATAAACATAAAACCATATTGCCAACCACTAAATTTGGAATCAAAGATTGAAGAAGCAATACAAAATTTGTAGGAAAATGGAATTATACGGAAATGTAACTCTCCATGGAATACACCGCTAATATGTGTATGGAAAAAAGAGAAAAAGAATATTAGACTATGCTTGGACTTTAGACAGCTGAACGCGGTAACAGAGAAGCAGGCATTTCCAATGCCAAACATAGACGAGATGTTGGATGTGTTAGGAGGATCCGTCTTTTTCAGCTCAATCGATCTAGGTAATGCATATTACCAAGTGGAACTAGAAGAAGAATCACAGGAGAAAACAGCTTTCTCAACAAAGAACGGACAATATTTTTTCAACAGAATGCCGTTTGTAATTGCAGCAGCACCAGGTACGTTCCAAGAAATGATGACAAAAATATTAGGCAAAATAAAGGGAGCAATGGTGTATTTGGACGACATCTTGATTTATTCAAGCAGTAAAGAGAAACACAATACAATACTCGGAGAAGTGTTAAAGGCGATTGAGGATTAATCCAGAAAAATGCCAAATAATAAAGGAAGAAATCAGATTCTTAGGACACATAATCAGCAAGGAAGGAGTACAGACAGATCCATCTAAAATTCAGGCCATACAGAACTTTGGGAAGCCTAATTGCGTAAAGAAACTCCGAAGCTTTTTAGGTATTTGCAATTATTATAGAAGATTCATCAGTGATTATGCAAAGAAGGCAAGGATGTTAGAACAATTATGTAGCGGACCAAGTAACAAAAATTAGAATGGAGTGAAGAAACGAATAGCGTGTTTGAAGGATTGAAATTAGCACTCACGACGGCGCCAATCTTATGTTTTCCGGATCTGAAAAAGGAGTTCATTTTAGATACCGACGCTAGTTTCGATACCATTAGAGCAGTACTTTCACAAAGAGATAAAGATGGAAAGGAAAGAGTAATTGCGTATGGATCACACTCGATGACGAGCCACGAGAAAGGAACTTATTACAAGGAACGTATTACAAGAAAGGAACTATTGGCGGTATATTAGTTTTGCATTCATTTTAAGCACTATCTCTACGGAAGAAGATTCACGCTCAGGACAGACCACAAGGCAATCACGTTTATGATGACAACCAAGAAGCCGATTACTTCACAATTCCAAACATGGATCAATTATTTGAGCAGTTTAGATATAAGAGTAGAATACAGAAAGGGTATTAATCACCAAAATGCAGACATGGTGTCGAGAACTAAATGTGACACGTGTGTTCAATGTCAAATGGCCCACGAAGAAGCTAAGAAAGGAAAGATAAAAACCAGATTACTAGACTCGATCAGAGAAGAAGGAAGAAGCAACATCCAACATGGAATTGTAGAAGAAGTACGAAAGAAAATGATGATACCTGAAAATGAGTTACACGAAACAATAAAGGAAATACATAGACTATTGTGTCATGCTGGAGTCGAGAAGATAGTCGATTATATGAAAGATAGATATGTTGGAAAACACCCGTGGAGTCAGATTCAGTAAATTTTTCGAAGTTGTGAGATTTGTCAAAAAACCAAGGCTTTAACAATAACAACGAAAGAACCAGTAAAAAAACAAGATTCGAAGGAAATGTTCGAAATTATATTCGTGGATATATGTGGACTGTTGACAGAAACAAAAGGACGTAAGAAGTATATATTGGGCATAATAGATCAGTATAGTAAGTATCAAGTCTTGACAGCGATAACAAAACAAGACGAAGAAACAATAAAGAAAACGATTTTAGAAAAATGGATTTTAAGATTTGGATGCCCAAAGGAGATAAGAGTTGATTGCGGAAAGGCGTTTGAATCAGGAATGATGAGAGAATTCACAAAGATGCTAGATATTAAATTATGTTTTTCGAGTACATACCATCACCAAACAAATGGTCAGATAGAAAGACAATTCAGGACGATACGGGATTTGATAAATGCTACTTTACAGGATAGAAAGAAGACGGATTGGGCAGAGATATTACCAGAAGTCGAATTCACTTTAAATGCAACCAAACAAAAAACGACAGGGAAAGCCCGGCAGAGATAGTTTTTGGAAAAAAGATTAGCAGGGAAAAATGGTACGGGTCCAAAGAAATACCGATAAAGGAAGAACTAGAAGAACAAACAAGGAGAAAATTCAATGTAGGAGAAGAAGTATTAGTAAAAGTAGAAACACGCCACAAAGGCCAGGACAGGTATGAAGGTCCGTACAAAGTGATAGAGAAAGTGCATCTTAAGACGATACATCTTAAGAAATGAAGATGGAAAAAGGATCGAAAGAAATGTGGAAAAACTTAAAAATTTCTTAAGAAGGGGCATATGAGGAAGTTTTATGATGAAGAAATTTTTAAATTGAAAATTTTAAAAATTAAATTTTAGATTAATTTTTAAAATAAGAAGATATTTTAATTAAAAATATCTTCGTAGAAAATTTGTTTAAATAAGAAAGTTTTAAGAAGATATAATTTGATTCTGATATTTACTGAAATAAAATTTATGGAAACAAAAACTGATTTTAATGTTTTACAGGATGAACATCCTAATAACAGTAAATCCAGAATCGAATATAAAAAGAAAGAGACGCAAAGAAATATCTCTTTTGTCATTGATAATGTAGAAGATCGAATTGATATTGGTCCTTCCGATTCAATTGTCAAAATGTATATTGATCATCAATATTTAATAGTTGAATGTATATATCATCCCTTTACTATAAAATTTGATAGTTTGACAACGGCAAAACGATTGGAATTAACAACTCAGAGTAATAGAAATCATACCAATATATTCCAAGTACTACGGCCGGTATTTATCAAAGTTGCAGCGCAATATGAAACAATTTCAATGAAAGTTGAGTTTGAGGGTGAAACTGAAAATACATATACATTTAATGACAATTTATACATAACCAAACTCGATGAATTGCAAACATATTTAATTCAAAATTGTGGATATATTTTCAAATCTCTAGACCTTCAAGAAAATTAATATTTCAGATTCTCTTTGAATAATGACATTTCTGAAATTACCTTTGACAAAAACCTGATAAAAACATAAGGGTTACCTAAAGAAACATATCTGCAAGACAATAAAATTAATGAAGGATCGAGTAAACCGGCATTAATTAAACTTCATCATCAAATGTTCATCTATACTAATATTATTGAACCCATAGTTGTTGGTGATTCCGCGGTTCCTCTATTGAAATCTATTTGGATTGAGAAACATGACCAACATGATGTTGTACAAATAATAAATGGAAAATCCTATGTATTTACCGGTTTCAACCTCGTGTATAAACAATAAAGAAATAAATATACGCAATGATTCTGGTAAATTAATCGATTTTGCACAAGATTCAAAAACCCATTTGACGCTACATTTTCGTAAAGTCGATGGCTAATTCCGATATCATTAGTATATATAGTAGTAGCCAAGCTGGTGGTGAATTACCATATTTTATTGGTAAACAATATGGATCCGGTTGGTTGCGGACGATTGGTAGATTTGCACTGCCGATTCTTAAACGTATAGGTATTTTTGGTATGAAAACTGCTAAAGATGTCATTATGAATGATATTACCATCTCTGAAAACTAATGCATTATCCGAACTAGCAAAGGTTTTACCGGGTGTTGCGGGCATGTTTCAAAAAGAAGAAAAAACAGAACTACCTCCAGCAAATGTTCCAAAAAGTAAAAAACACAGGTCATCATATATAAACAAACGGATGAGAGGACATGGAGCTATATTTGAAAAATGATTTTCGGTAAATCTGAATTGTGTATATTTGATCGACCATCGCCTCAAGCTGTTATCGAATATGGAGCATTCGAAGAAGTTTTTCCAATGAACTCTATTACAGATAGTAGAAATGACGTGGAATTTTACATCAATGGTTCTCAAACTGAATATTTAGATTTGAATGATACGTTATTGACTGTTCAGTTCAAGGTTGTAGATAAAGATAAAAAGGCTTTGAGTGATGCTGATGCTACGATACCTAATAATTTCTTGTTTCATACGCTTTTTAAAGATGCTATTCTTGGATTTAATAATATCAAGATTGAAGGTGGCAACAATACATATATTCACAAGGCGATAATAGAAACTATTTTAAATTATAATACCGATACTAAAAATGCATGTCTTACTCTTATGGGCTATGCGGCAACTGATGACAAAAGAAAAAAGTGGATTAAGGGCTCAAAGATTTTTACCATGTGTTCATCATTACAGCTAGACTTTCTAGATCAACCAAAATATTTACTTCCAGGAGTCAATGTGCACATTAGGTTGAAAAAAACCGACTCTGCATTGTCACTAACTAGTGCTAATGGTCAACCAATATGTCAATTAGTTGATGCAAAATTACTAGTAAGACGAGTTCGAGTTGATCCGTTGGTATTAACAGGTCATCAGTTGGGTCTTAATTTTAAACATGCAATCTATCCAAAACCAAAGAAATTGTTTCATTTGCAATAGCCAAAGGTGCTTCTTCCTTCTATAAGGAACAAATATTTGGAGATAGAAGAATTCCAAACTTTATTTTATTAACATTTCAATCTGAAACTCAATATAATGGATCCTACAGTGCTTCAAGCTCAATTTTCAAAAGCTTTCGTGTTACATCATTGTCATTATCTAAAAATACTGATTATAGAGAAACATATAATCAAGATTTTGATAATGATAATTACTGTGCTACATATATGCAAAGTATTGTGAGAAATATGGGCTATTTAGATAAAAATTTGAATTGTGGTATAACTGTTGAAGAATTCAAAACCAAATATCCGTTCTTTACATTTGTTTTGGCACTTGATTTTGATTTGAATCAGAGTCAATTACCTCAAAATGGAAATTTACGAATAGATATAAAGTTTGCAAAAGCTATTGCAGAACCTGTGCATGTTATAATATATGGAGTATTTGAAAATGAGGTACAAATTACTGCAAATAGAACTGTTCTGGTATAGGTATAAATGCGTTTGGTAATATTAAAAATTTGTCATGGAGTAAGTTCTTCGTGTATTATTTAATTTATTGATGTAGTTCTATACAGGTCAATCGAATTGGAAAACAGATTTTAGGAAATGAGTTTGTTGGAGTATATCCATTGGATAAAATACTATATTTAGGTAATAATCAAGCCATTATCGTCAATACCCATTCATCACATCTTGGTGGTGAACATTGGATTGGAGTCTATGTAAAACCCGATAGGAAACATGTATTCGATCCTATGGGATTCTATTATCCTGCTTTATTGGTATCAAAATTGCAAACAATGAGTAAACCTATTGTATATAATAAAACAATGTTTCAAAATCCAATGACTCAAACATGTAGTCAGCACTGTTTAATATGGTTGATGTATAAAAAATTTGATTTATAATAAATGTTTCTAGTTTTATTTTATTGTTAAATCAATTTTATTGATTTTTAAATTTATATGTTGTTGATTGGTTGATTTTTAAAATCACAATCACTTTATAAACATTGACATTGGTATTTTTGTCACAATTTATTTTCAAATGGATTCAAACAATTCAAAAGTTGTTGATGGTAATTTTAAATTTAAATTTTATATAGTTATTTACTTTATTATGTTAGATCTTTTTATCGGAGATTGGTTCCAGATTACGGAAAATGAAGATCTCCTGGATATTTCCAGAATTTTTGAAAATGGTAAATTATTTTAATTTTATATATATATTTTTTTTAAACATACATATTTTAGATGTAATTAATGAAGAAATAAATTATGTCTCCGATGGGATAATTATTGAAGCAGAAGATGTCCATGAAAAATGTTGGTGTTTTTTGTTTTATTTTTTATTTTATATGTTAATAATTATAGTAATAATATTAATGATTTTTATAATAATGATTTTAATAATATTTATAAATTTTATAATAGTAATAATAATAATAATAATAATAATAATAATAATAATAATAATAATAATAATAATAATAATAATAATAATAATCAGTTATAATTCAAAATTCTTATAGTTTCAAAAATTAAAAATTTTAGGTATTTATCCAACATTTATTTTCCAATTTATTTTAGAAATATAATTTCTAAATAGTAAACATTTATCGAAATATAAATTTTTTTTTGATTTTCAAATTATAAATAATAATTAAATATTATTTTAAAAAATTTATTATTAATGTGCAATTATAAATTTATCAATTTTAATTATTAAATGTAAAATTATTAATTTTAAATTAATTTAAAAAATATTTTTAATTCTGATTTACCTTTGGAAAGTAATAATTTATCTTATTATTTCCTCCTTCAGAATTATATTTATTTTCTCACAGACCCTTCAAATTATTGTGATCAAATTGATAAATTGTAATTTTAACAAACCATTTATGATTTTGATGTGTGCCAAAACTTATTAGTTTTATTGACCTGAATAAATGTTCACAAAATTTTTGCCAAAGTTTGAATTTATGGGGTTTTATTAGAAATGTCTGTGTACATTCTTATCAATGTGAGTCAGACAGTACATTATTAACGTGTGAGTATTGGTTTGAATTCAAATACTAATTTAGCCATGGTTTCATGACAGATTGATGACGCTTGTAATATTACATTCGAAATCACTTCACAACTCATTATCAATAGTAAATTCCAAATAAAAATTAGCATTTCACTTTCAATTGATTTAAATAATAATAATAATAATAATAATAATAATAATAATAATAATAATAATAATAATAATAATAATAATAATAATAATAATAATAATAATAATAATAATAATAATAATAATATTAATAATAATAATAATAATAATAATAATAATAATAATAATAATAAGAAGAAGAAGAAGAAGAAGAAGAAGAAGAAGAATACTAATAATAATAATACGATAATCATGACAACAATATTAAACAATTAAATGATAATTTAGGCATTTGTTGTCAAGTATATATTTAATAAAATGTAATATAAATTCAAAATATAAATTTGCCACTAAAATATTAATAATATATAACTACGACTTGTTTATTTTATATTTATCAGGTTCTTTATATCCTCGATATTGTGTATCTGGAATCGGGCATAACTTCAAATGCCATGATCAAATGACATCATATTACGGTCGTAGATTCAAAAAATCGAATATATTATATGTCCCAAATGCAAGACTATTAACCCTTCTACTTTTAAAGAGTTTTATAGTGAACACTCTACACATTTAAATCAGTTTTTATCAAATAAGAAGGAAATGTTTAGACAAATCTTTAATAGGCAATCTCTTAATATAATTAATAATAATAACAATAAAAGGCATGCAGCAAATAAAAATGATATTGTCGCCACTACAAGTATTAAAAAAGAAATTATAATTATAAGTGACGATGAAGCCGATGTTGTTGATTACCCTCGTATTCCTATTAATCCAGTAGGAGGGTCTTTACATGTAGACGATGATCCTATTATTACTATCGAGTTTCAAGGTGCTCGAAAAAATCTACGATTTGATGTTTATAACCATCAATTGATTCAAATATATATAACCGATAAAATTAGGGACCGTCTAGCATTAGAAATAAGCAAGGTGGGGTCTGTAAAAATACAATTTACAATTTTTATCCAATTTGAAAAAGATGGAGAAATTAGGGACAACTATTTTTCAAATATAGCACTTGTTTTCTCGGATGATTTTTTGATTAAAGGGTCACAAAAATTAAACGAGAAAATAGATAAATTTACACATCTCGGTAGTGGGTGGGGAATAAATAAAATTAAAGAAATTGGATTTATCTTGACAAAATATTATCCCATTAATCGCTTATCTGGTCATTTATATATACCAACACCAACATCGTTGTATTATAAAACTGCAATAATGAACATTAAGAATACAGACAATATGTGCTTTATATATAGTGTACTTGCTGTATTAAAACATGATCAGATTAAAAATCATTGGAATAGAGTGAGCAAGTATACCAGTTTCTTGAATGAGATTAATTATGACCCTATGACTGATTGTCCTATGACACTGTGTAACATATCGAAATTTGAGAAGAAAAATCTTCATCTAAACCTTGCTATAAGTGTATTTTCATACAAACATGTAATTATTATAGACAATGACAGTAATATTGATGATGCTTATGTGCCACATCATCCTCACCTTGATATTATACATAGATCCAAAGTTATTGATGGCATACCTGTGTACTTGCTACTTCTTGAAGATGGTGATAACTATCATTATACGGCCATTATCAATTTGCAACGTTTAATGAATTTTCATCCTAATATAGATTGCTCGATAAGAATAAAAGTTAATTGGTGCCCTCATTGCCTTAATGGATTTCGATTACAAGTTGCTTTTGATAGACATGTTGCATTGTGTAGTAAAAATCAGATAGGAACGACTCTTTACACTCTTCCTACAAATAAAAACTTGCAATTCGAAAATTTTACAAAAACTATTACCCCACCATTTGTAATTTATGCATATTTCGAATCAGTTTTACCTAAAGATGTAATACATCATCAAATACGTTATCCAATATCCGCAGGCCTTTTACTAATTAACAACTACACAAATACAAAATCATATTATAATTTCATTGGTACTGATTGTGTTTTGAAATTTTTGTGTAAGATTGACGAGATTGCTGACACAATAGTTATCCCTTATTATGAAATTCATGGCAAAACACCTCTAAAAACTATGACTTGGGCCGAAAATCGTGCTTTCAGTTTGTCTACAACCTGTTACCTTTGTAAAAAATCTATTATTCGCAAAGTTCGAGATCATGATCATTTCTCTGGCAAGTATCTTGGTGCTGCCTGTAGTAAATGTAATATTTCTCGGCGAATTCAAAAACAGCTTCCTGTAGTTTTTCATAACTCGAGGGGGTATGACCTTCATCATATTTTGAAATTTGGTCTTGATAATTTTCCATCGTGGGAGTTGAATTATCCCTACTAGCACTGAAAAATTTATATCATAAAATTGCCAGTTCGTTTTATCGATAGTATGCAATTTGTTAATTGTTCTTTGGCAAAGGCTGTAAAAACTCTTCTTCCTTTGACATCATCTGCTTTTGAAGATTCTATTATGACTTGTAAAGGCATTTTCTCTTATAATTTTGCTACTTCATTAGAAATTCTAGAATCTACTCTTGAATTGCCACCAATTTGGGATGGTGTTACGGTAGATGAATATGCTACTGCCCAACAAATTTGAACTCGGCAGAATTGTAATAATCTTTTGGACTACATGTTAACTTATCTTAAATTAGATGTATTTCTCTTGGCTGATTATTTTCAACAATTCCGTGCAAAGGCCATTGCTTATAATAATCTTGAATCTATATTGCATGAGTGTGTAAATTCGGATATTGAAACACTTTCATATGGTTACACTATAAAAGTCGATATAAATATCCCTAATTTGTTGCATGGTTATTTGAACGATTTCCCTCTTGCTCCGAAAAGGATGTGTCCACCCGGTTCTAAAGTTGAAAAGTTGATCCTCACGCATTGGGCCAAGAAGAACCATGTTCTTCATTGGAGACTTTTAAAACTTTATATTGAATTGGGAGCAGTCGTTGTAACTGTTCATCGTGCCATTAAATTTAAACAAGCATTAATTTTTAAAACATATATTGACAAAAACACACAATTACGAGCGATTTCTACTAGTGAGCTTTATAGAGATTTATTTAAGCTTTATAATATTAGCCTGTATGGTAAATCAGTCGAAAATTTAAAAAAGAGCATTAATTTGAGACTTTGCAACTCCGCCGAAAAGCTTATTACATATGCATCAAAACCTCAATTTAAAAAATCTATCACAATTGCTCGTGATTTATTTGCGGCACATTTAAATAAGGATCAAATCTGTTTGGATAGACCTAGCTATATTGGTCAGTCTGTACTAGATCTCTCTAACCTGCGCATGTATCAACTTCAATATATTGAATTGGACAAGTATAAGTGCGAGTTTAATTGTAAAATAAATATTGTTGCCGGAGATACAGACTCTTTCTTTTTAGAAATAAAAGACTGTAAATTAGATGTATTAATACCGCCAATGATTAGAGATAATCTGCTTGACACATCCAATTATGATCCTTCACATCCTTTATTCTCTAGAAAACTCGATTCTGTTATCGGCAAGTTTAAGGATGAAAGTAAGGGACTTGTATATAGTGAATGGCTTTTCTTGAGACCAAAATGTTATAGTCTTTTAGGCACTAAAACTAGTATGAAAGCGAAAGGAGTTAATTTAGTGGGAACTAAAATTAATCATCAGTCATATCTCGATTGTTATAACTCTAACGAGATATTTTCAGCACCACAATCTAGGATAGGGTCACGTAATCATCAACTTTACACATTTAAAAATATAAAAATTGCCTTGTCAAACAATTATGATAAGCGATTATGGGTAGGAAAAAATACTAGTCTTGCATTCGGGTATTATTTAGGTATCGATGAACTTGATGAATATGAGAGTGAAATGATGCAACAAGAAACAGTTCGAGAACTTCAAATTGGTTGAAATATTTACAGACTTGTGTGTGTGCATTGTTTAATATATTTTTTAAAAATATTTTTCAATCTTCAATTTTTTATTTATTAATTCATTTATTTATTATTTTAATTTACAAACTACTGCGCCTGCCCCTTTTGGGGCGGTGGGGGGCGTGTAAGTTATTGATTTTAATTTTTTATTTGAATAACTTGGACATGCATGTTTTGTGTATGATTTAAAAAAAATAGACTTTAATTTTTGTATCTTTTTAAAATTTTGCTTTGGATAATTTTGGGATAATTTTTTTTTGGTGCTTTTTAAAATTTGGAGAAAATAATTTTGGGGCTTTTTAAATTTTGAGAAAATTTGGGTAAAATAATTTGGGACTTTTTAAAATTTGGGAAGTTTTTGAGTTGGGAAAATTTGAGAAATTTATTTTTGGGACTTTTAAATTTTGGGAAATTTTTGAGTTGGGAAATTTATTTTGGGAATTTTGTGATTTGGAAATATTTTGTAAATATTCCTTGTGATTTTTTTCTAGTAATTTGTTGATTTTTTCCAAGTATTTTTATATAAAAATTTTCAAATTTATCCTAGGCATTTTTATTTTTCAAACTTTTTCTAAGTCAAGTGGTGTGACCTTCACTTTAAAGTACATTATCAAAAAATTTTCTATGTCAAGTGGTGTGACCTTCACTTTAAAGTGCATTATCAAAAATTATTCTATATCAAGTGGTGTGACCATAATTTTAAAGAACTTTCATATTTTTTAAAATATTTTTCCAAGTATTTTATTAAAGCTTTTGTTCATTGTCCCACCATGTGTTGAAGAATATGATTTTATTTAATATAAGATTTTCTATGTTTGATAATATATGAATGATGTAAAATTATGGCATTTGATGTTGAAGTTTGAGATTTTGGAGCTCATTTCCATGGGAACTATGCAATTTTTCTATATATAGACTATATAATTTTATGTTTGTTATAAAATTTCGAGTTTAAAAAAATTTCTCCAGGGAGGGGGGGGTAGTGGTGTGGATGGGGCACTACCATCTACTTTGATTTCTTCGTTAATTTTGTCAGCTATGTCGGCAAGTGTTTCGACATCAGTATTACTACCAGCGGCTAGAGTGCGTCTGATTTCCTGTGGCATCGTACGCATGAAGAATTTTTTCATCAAATCATTTGAACCGGAGTTTATTATGTTTGGTTGTAAATTCTCCAGTTTTTGTTTTAATTGCCGTAGGAAATCTGTGAGCTTGATGTCCCCTAACTGAGTATTGTTGAGGCATGACTCTAGCATTTGCCTTCTGTTGACTTTGTTTTTGTTGGTGATGATGTTGCACAGTTTCGCGAAAGGGTCATCGTCTTTTGAGATCTCCTTTATTTGATCAACGATTTTGTTTAGTTTGTTGCTATTGAGTGCAACTATTATGTTGGAACATAGAGGTTTTGTTGATTTGATTCCAGATAGCGTTACGGTTAGTTTCGCGAATTCTAACCATTTTTTGCGGCGTTCCGTTATCGTCTGTGAAGTAGTTGGGGATATTAGTTTTGGGATTGATTATTGAGTTAATGGTATGTGTATTTTCTGTGCTGGTATTTGGGTTGTAGAATTAGTTAGTGCTTTCCGATGTCTGAGTATTTTCATAGTTGTTAGGACTTTGTGAAATATTTGTTGGGTTCAGCCAAAAGAGTCACTATCCTTTATACTTCTATAAAAAGTATGCTGAAAGGCGTAGTGATTGAAATAAATCGTCAAACGCGAGGGTTGTGTTGTGTTTGCTTTGCTTCTGACACCAGTTATTATTGTTGGATGTTTTGGAGGTATTATATTCTATATGTTATATTCTATTATATTCTATATATTCTATATGTGTTATATGTGTTAAATATAGACTATATTATATTTGTGTTGGTGAGCGTGTGTGTATGTGAGGAAATTAAGAGAGTATTTGTGTTTTCTGTTGTTGTTGGGTATTTGTGAAATATTTGTTGGGTTTGTTTGGTTTGATGCCATTATTTGTTTTGTTGATGTTTTTTTATTGTTTGTTGTGCTAAAAATTAAGTTTGTTCAAAGGATATGCATACTGTGTTCAGCCAATAGTGGTTGAGAAAAAGTCGTCGAGTACGTGTTATGTTGTTTGGTATGTTCTTAACTTCTGACACCAGTTGTTATAGTGGTTTACTATATTATGTCGATTATTATTTTTTTATTAATTTATGTTTGGAAGATATGTAGAGCTCAGCCGAGTCTCCTGTAAAAAAGTCTCGAAGCAGCTTGGGTGAATGTGTGTAGTTAGGGATGATGTGTCTACTGATGTTCGGATATACTTAAATAACAAGAATCTCTATTCTGTCGCTTTTATATTTTGAATCTTTTCCTGGATTTTCTTAAGTAATAAGGATCTTGATTATATCCCTTTTAAGTTTAGAAGCTGTTGTTGATTATTCTAAAGTTTAGAAGCTTTCGCTAGATATTACTTAATAACTAGAATTTCGATTCTATTGTTTTTAGGATTAGAAGCTTTAGCTGGGTAATAACAATGAATAACAATGATTTCTCTTCTTTTGTTTGTAGGTTTCGAAACTTTTGTTGGGTATTCTCTAATAATAAATCTTCGAATATCGTCGTTTAATTTCCAATTTCGTTCAACGTTTTCTATTGATTATTTTTTTTATTTATTTATTTTTCTTTTATTATAGATATATATTCTTTTTAAACATTTCGTTTCTCAGACCCTTCGTGAACGACTACTGCGTAACAAAAGGCTAATTAGGATATTGTTATAATTACTAAAAACCATAAAAATATGATAATTTACTACAGTTACCAAGCAATAGCTGCCCGCTTATTCATCCAGGCAATTAAGCAAGCAAATTCATAGTTGATCTTCAAAATTCGATTTATTTAGATAGTGACTGGGAGGTTGCTTTGTTGGATTTCACTTTGGTGTATAAACATGTTAGAAAAAGACATAGTTTCACAGAAATATTTATTCACTACAAAAATCTAAACGGAACACGCAATCGTTATACTATTTATAATACATTGAATTGCGTAATCTACAAAAGGGAGAATTATTAGTTTAAGTGATACTGTTGACACAGAAGACAAACATACTTACTTAATTTAGTTATACAAGCATTCCCGCATCATTCAATAGATATAAAGGTCTAGTGACCTGGTTATGTAAGTAATTCTTTGGAAATTATTATATCATCTTACATCCCCCTCCATTTAAAACTTTTGATCCATTCTACATTTCGAATTATTTCTTTGCCTTGCTTATTCTTTAGAACATAGCTTCTGTCATGTCGTTTTCCAGTTATTTCATAAGGCCCTTCATAACGTTCATCCATCTTTCTAGTATTTTCTTTTTTAACCAATACTTGGTCTCCAACTTCAAAATTCCTATAATTTTGTGTAATTAAATTCTTTTCTATGTTTTGTTTATGTTTAATTCCCTCCACGATCTCCCTTCTCCGATTATTAGCATCATTATTTTGTATATCCAAATTCTCTTTTTCCATCCATTGTCTACAAATATTCCGCCCAAATATTATTTCAGAGGGCGAAAATCCGGTTGTCTGTTGTATCGTAGCATTTGACATAAATTCCACATCTGGCAATATTTCTGCCCAATCTTTATGCCGTTTGTCTTTTAACGTAATTGCAATATCATCCCTTATAGTTCTAAATTGCCTCTCAACTAAACCGTTTGTACTATGATGATATGGGCTTGAATATATTATTGTAATATGATGCGTTTTCAACACTTCTAAAAGGAGTTGAGA
Source organism: Schmidtea polychroa (assembly GCA_959609185.1). NCBI lineage: Eukaryota > Metazoa > Platyhelminthes > Tricladida > Dugesiidae > Schmidtea > Schmidtea polychroa. The sequence goes on along the minus strand of CAUHTR010002686.1, from coordinate 9,950 downwards.
TTCAAATGTTTTTCCTCTATCGGAGTGAATTATTTTAGGGGCACCAAATTTCAAAATCCAATTTTCTCTTAAAATCTTTGCCGTCGTCTTTTCATCCTGATGAGCAACTGCCGTCAATGATATATACCTACTGAATTGATCAATTATAGCTAAAATATATTGTTTTCCATGAATTGTTTTCTTAAATGGTCCACAGAAATCAATAAATATCTCTTTGAAAACTTCATCTGTACTCTGTTTAATCAGCGGTTCTTTTGTTCGTCTTGTCCACGTCTTCCGTTTCTGACACTGTTCACAATTTTCAATCACTCTTCTAACTTCATTTTCACTAATTTTCATTTTCATATTTTTCCGTGCATATTCGTAAATTTTTTTTACCCCTGCGTGACATAAGTCTTTATGTATATTAAAAATTACACCTTCATTATTTACTTTTATTTCTTGGTCCATATTTTCTATGGCCAATATTTTAGTTTTATTTTTATCTACCTTGGCGTTTTCATGAACTGTTTGGCACTGACTACATGAAGTACAGTCTTTCCTTGATAGGGCATCTGCGTTAGCATGCAATTCTCCTTTTCTGTATTCTAATTTGATATCTAGCCCACTTAAATAGTTAATCCATGTCTGGAATTGTGCTGTAATTGGCTTTTTTGTATTTATCATAAAGGTTATAGCTTTATGATCGGTTCTTAAAGTAAATCTTTTTCCATATAGATAGTGTTTGAAATGCTGAGTAAAATGATAGATTGCAAGCAATTCCTTTCGCGTAATGCAGTAACCGATTTCGTGCTTATTCATTGTCTTTGATCCATATGCAATAACTTGTTCTTGTCCATTACTACTCAACTGCGAAAGCACTCCCCCAATCGTATCGAAACTAGCATCTGTATCTAAAATAAAGGTTTTTCGTAAATCCGGAAATCCTAGTACTGGGGTAGACGTTAACGGTTTCTTTAGCGTGTTGAAATTTGTTTCACATTCTTCAGTCCATATAAGTTTATCTTTGTTAGACCCACATAACCTTTCTAATGGTCTTGCATACTTGGCGTATTCTTTAACAAATTTTCGATAATAATTTGTTAAGCCTAGAAAGCTTCTTAAACGTTTAATACATTTTGGTTTTTCATATTCTTGCATTGCTTTTATCTTTTCATAATCTGTCTTAATACCATTTTTATTTATGATGTGTCCCAAAAATTTTATTTCTAGTTTGTTAAAACAACATTTTTCTAAGCTTATTTTCAAACCAGCCTCTTGAATCTTTCGAAAAACTCTTTCTAGCCTTTTTTTTTGTTCGATTTCATTATCTGCAAATATAAGGATATCGTCTAAATAAACAATTGCTTCTCTCCAATTAAGATCACCCAAAACTTGAGTCATTAATTTTTGAAAAGTTGCTGGAGCAGCTGCAATTCCAAAAGGCATTCGGTTAAAACAATATTGACCATCTTTTGTTGAAAATGCAGTCTTTATTTTTGATTCCTCTTCTAATTCCACTTGATAATAAGCATTACCAAGATCGATAGTGCTAAATATCTGTGCTCCATTTAGGATATCCATCATCTCTTCAATATTTGGTATTGGAAATCGAGGTCTCTCCGTAATTGCATTTAGTGCCCGAAAATCCAAACATATTCTAATATCTGATTTATTCTTTTTTAACACACATACCAATGGGCTATTCCACACCGAGTCACATTTTTTTATAATTCCTGCTTCTTCCATGTCTTTTAGCATGTCTTGTATTTTGTGAGCAATATGAATCGGCTGACGTCTAGGATTAATTGTCACTGGGCTACCTCTAGTAACTATCTTATGTTTAATTAACTGTGTTTTTCCTACATCCCATTTATTTTTCATGAATATATCCGAAAATTCTTTAAGTAATTTATTAATCGTTGGGTCGATAATTCCTTTCAAATTGTTTTCCTCTAAATTCATTAATTGATTTTTTAATTTTACTTTAGTTACTGCCTGTAATTTAATATCAAAACAATTCATCATTTCTACGCCTGCAATTACGCTCGGGTTAATCTTATTTGCCACAAAGAATCTTATTACCAATTCTAATCCCGAAATTCTCACTTTTAGTAATATTGTTCCTATGATTTTAAGTGTGCTCTCGTTTGCACATGTAACCATAATATTGGATTCCCCTATTTTATCACGCATCTTTAATTTACTAACAACATCTTCGCTAATCACGTTTATTCTAGCCCCGGTATCCAAAAGACAATCAACTTTTATTTTATTTTCCAGCCAAATACCTACACTAGGTCTGCCATTCATTCTTTCGTAAACGAATTTAGGTGCAAAAGGTCTTTCTTTATTTTCATTAACTTTATTATTAATTATATCGATACTCATAATCTTATCAATTTTGTTATTAATTTCATAAAAACTATATTCAAAATAATTTTCAAAGTCAAAACATTCACAATCATTCATAATTACATCATTAATTTTTAAATCATCTTTAAATTCATTCATTACGGAAATCTTGAAATCACAAGCATTCAAATTCAAACATTCTGTGTCAACAATATACTTACTTAAACCAAATTTATGGCTCCTAGCAACTCCCTTGAAACTGGAGCCTCCCCTTTTAGCTGTTCGCAATCTTTTTGCATGTCATCCTGTTGAATCAGCTCTCCTTCCTCGTATTCGTAGTCGTATATCGCATTGCATTGTCTTCGATGTGGTCCTCTGTCTGAAGATTGGTTTCTGCTTTGATATTGTCCTCTGGATCCAAATTGTTTTTGGTTTCTATCATAATTTCTTCCGTTGTAATATGCTTCTGTTTTAACTGAATTTCTTCTGATGTCCCAACATTGATGCTTGAAATGACCATTTTTGGAACATTGAGAGCATTTTACGTTTGGGCATTCTGCTCGAATATGTCCTTGCTCTCCACACGCCCAACATCTCTGCAGTTTAAATCGCCTGGTCCCGTTCTTCCAGTCACTTTTATTTGGCATATTGAAGTTCGCGGCCTCATTGGTTCTAGAGTTAGAAAATATTGGCGTCTTATTCTGTTGGTACAACTGAGTTTTTCTCGGACTTTTGACTGTCTCCGCATATGATTTATTTTCATGTAGAGAAGCTAATGATTGCTCACTTGAAAGCTCTTTTTGAATTTCTTCCATTCTTGATATCACTTCCTTGGCCTTATCTACTGATTTAACTTCTCTTAATTTCAATTCTTTTCTTGTTTCCATATCTTCCATTGCATTCTGCATTAAAAATAACATTAATGCCGGTTTTGTTAATTTGTGTCGAAGAACATTGTCGACGAGCTTTTCCACTTTATTGAAAAATTCGGTGCACGAGTCATTTCCTTTTCGATATCTTAAAGCTGCGTCTAGATCCATGGCTAGATTTTTCCTTGGCTCGAACGCTTTTCTTAATCTTTCTTCATAGCCTGAATAATCGCTCTGTACTTCTTCATATTTCTGGATCAACTCTACCGACAGAAAGGCCTTGGTAAAAATTTCTTGAGTTTCTTGCGGTTGTCGAGTGAATTCGAAAAATCTCTTCAATTCCAAAATAAAAATTTCTAAATCACCATTTGGCAGCAATTGATTAGGTGGCTTGATATAGTTCTGGAGTCCTGGCGTGGTCGCCATGTTAGAAAAAAGACATAGTTTCACAGAAATATTTATTCACTACAAAAATCTAAACGGAACACACAATCGTTATACTATTTATAATACATTGAATTGCGTAATCTACAAAAGGGAGAATTATTAGTTTAAGTGATACTGTTGACACAGAAGACAAACATACTTACTTAATTTAGTTATACAAGCATTCCCGCATCATTCAATAGATATAAAGGTCTAGTGACCTGGTTATGTAAGTAATTCTTTGGAAATTATTATATCATCTTACAAAACACTTTCCATTCTACAGTAAATCTACAATCGCATACACAAAGATTGAACTTATTAATGAAAAGAAATCAATTTTCATCCTTAACAAAGAAATACATAGTTCAGTACTTAAAGATGATCAAATTCACACTGAAATGGTTCAACATGATGGTGGAATCCATGTCACCTCAAAATGTGCATCATTCAGTATGATATTTGAGAATATTGAAAATGCCAATAGATTTGGTTTCTCAAATATATAAAAACACATAAAAACAGAAACTATTAATCAAAGAAATTAATCCAACATTGTGATAATTTGTAAATTTGTGAATAGTTTTAATATATTTTTTTATTTTTATGTGTGAAGATTTTTAAGTTTGGTTTTACTATTATTCCCTAAGTGTTTTTCTAGGTATTATTATTATTATTATTATTATTATTATTATTATTATTATTATTATTATTATTATTATTATTATTATTATTATTATTATTATTATTATTATTATTATTATTATTATTATTATTATTATTATTATTATTATTATTATTATTATTATTATTATTATTATCATCATTTTCTAAGTATTTTCTAAGTAATGAAATCGTTATGTTCAATAATCTTTGATCTTTTCCAATCGCTGAAATCATCATATTCCAAATTTCGTTTTGTCATTTTTCATAAGGTGCAAATCACTTTTTAATCTTTTTGAAAACAACAGAATCTCGAAAACTTTTTCACAAATTTAAAATCTTGAAAATACTCCAAATTCTACTTTTTAAAACAAATTCGAGCAAGTCTAAAGAAGTCTAAAGAATAAGTCTAAAGAACAAGTCTAAAGAATAAATCAATTTAATCCAATTTATATAAAAGCAAGTTACAAATTCCAAAAAATACATTGTTCGCTGTTGAGTTTGAGCAGTACCCTTGCAATCATTACCTATAGGAGGCAAAATATATAATATATACATTAATAATAATAATAATAATAATAATAATAATAATAATAATAATAATAATAATAATAATAATAATAATAATAATAATAATAATAATAATAATAATAATAATAATAATAATAATAATAATAATAATAACTCCCGCCCGCCTAATAGGCATTTGATATATAGAATTTAAAAAGTTGAAGGTATTTTGACCCTTTAAAAATTAAGAACACACCATACACAGCTGAGAGTATGACCATTGGATAGAGCTCTTCAAGACATTTTGAATGATATCCATAAATCACTTGACCTTTTAAACTTTGAATTTAAAAGTTTGAAATTAAAAATTTGAAATTAAAAATTTGAATTTAATAAATGTTGAAATGAGTCAACCGATGAGTCTCCCCCATAAAGGTAGGGGTAGGGGGTATGGGCGTGAGTCATCGATGAGTCATATCTCTTTGTTTTCATATCTTCGAGCCATCATAAGAAAAGCAAGACAACTTTAATAAAATCTCTATTTTTAAGAAAACAGCATACAATTCTCTTAGACAAAAATCAAAACTTATAGAAAAAGTGTGGAATTCTATAATTACCAAACAACAAACGCCTCGTGTATGTGTGTGCATGCCGAGAATATCACAAAGAATATATTTAGAAAGGGTTGAGCCAGAAAAGTACAAAAACAGAAAGTAATTAATTAATTAATTAATCAAGGGAAACCCGAGCTAAGTAAACAGAAAGAGAAGCAGACAAAATTGATAAATTGGAAAACCACTATCATGACATCATGAGTAATGAGATAAGGGGAGAAAAGATTATCACAAGGAAGACGCACGGTGAGACAATTACTTATTTCCTTTATTTTTCCTCTGCCAGACATTTTTTTTCAAATTATAGACCATTGTTAAATTTTACTTTTAAATAGAAAATATAAGTAGGGCACTTCAAATTTTTTATATGATTTTTATTGATTTTTTGATGATATTTTATATATATTTATACTTTTAAAAAATTTAAAAATTAAGAAACCCTAATACATCAAATTATTACCACATAAAAAAGACAACAGTAAATAAAATTTATTCAATGACATTTTTTTATGAGATCGAGTTCATAATTTATTCTTTATATTTTTAAGAAATGGAACTTATAATTTCTATGTTACACTTTTAATTGAGTTTTATACAAAGTCGAGTTTATAGCTTATGATTTATATTTTTTAAGAAATGAAGTTTATTATTTATACCTGATGCTTTTATAGCTAGTTATACTTTACATGTTTACGAAATCAAGATCACAACTTAATTTTTTACAAGTAGCTTAAATTTATCCTTTACACCTTTATAGTTACTATAAGATTGTGATTGATATTCTTGAGAATGATATAAATTTACAATTTAGAGTTTTATATGATTAATTTAGAGATCTTTCCAATTTAAAATCAAGTTCTACCGATACGTATGTCGAACCATTTTATCATTCTTAAGTTAATCACAAAAATTTCTTTTGTTTACTATATTATTAGAAAGTTCATTTATGAATCTAGCTTCGACAACCGTAAAGATAGGTTCGCTTCTATGAAATCTAACCGTCTACATTAAGTGTGTTTTGTAGAGTTGTGATTAAGTTAGGTCTGAGTTCTACTCGATTATATTCTTAGTGTAAGGTATTGTAGAGATTTTTAATTTTGATTTTAACTGTGTTATTGCATTAACAGTCGGGAAGAGTTCTTGCTTACACGGCCCCATTGGTACCGCTACGACAAGCCTTATTGTTGTGTGGAGTCGAGGCATATCGCTTTCGACCTATAATAAGTAGCTGGAGCCATAATGGAGGGATTTTATTGACACAACTCCATGGCAGAACCATGAAGTGGACGACCTCCAATGACCGAACACAAAAGAAAAATATAATAATGATAATGCATGTCTGAAATGTTTGCTGCAGTTGAGATTTTTAGAATAGAGTTGAATGTAGGACTGATCAGAGGCGCCAAACAAATTTGCACGGCTCTAATCACTCTTACATCCAACGAAAATTAGCATTGAAAACCAAAAAAAAATTATTGTTGAACATAGATTATAACATATATAACAAATACAAATCAAGTAATCTTACTGTTGCTCTGATGGTTCTCAGATAAATTTTATAACAAAATGAAATTTGCCATAAAGAGTGTTTCTGTGACTGAAATGCGTTGGTATATATACCTATTTTTGTGTGTGCAAGTACACGTGTATGTATTGATGCATTAAAACAAACTCGAATTTTTTTTATTCTAGAAATTTCTATTTCCTATTTTTGATGCTTACCACTGTTTTTTCTAAATACATTAAATAACTAGATAACTTCAAAATGCATTTATCATAATTAAATAAATCAATCAAATATTTAATAGAGGAATGTTTGAAAATTTTTAAAATATTTATGATTTTCTTATCAGTGTAAGTGTCATGATTATTTATAAAATATTCAACTGTATTGTTAAAAAATTCGAATTTCAATGAACGTTTATCTTTGGAATATGTTGGACTTAATTTAACTTTTACCAAATTTTCCTTATTTCTAGAAGGACTTCCTTACTATAAATTACATCTATAGAAAAAATTGATAAAATAATAAAGTTACCAAATGCGTTTTGTGATTTACACTGCCACAACCATATTCAACAGTTTTTTTTGTGGAAATTATCAGTAATAAATAAATAACTAAATTACATTTGTTTTTACATTTATAACAATAGAGAAAGCCAATCGAATTAGCATTTTGAAAATGTGATAATAGAAACTGTAACCATCGTTGAACCTTCGAAGGTTTAAGTAACATCATATTGTAGAGCACAAACACCTCTATCCAAACACCAACAATTTTGTCATCTTTCTACATGTTTTTAATTTAAAATATTATATTTGGATTTTGACCATCAATAAAAACCTTCAAAATCACTCTCTTCTTACCATTGCTTACCTTGGATTACAATAATAATAATATTAATAATAATAATAATAATAATAATAATAATAATAATAATAATAATAATAATAATAATAATAATAATAATAATAATAATAATAATAATAATAATAATAATAATAATAATAATAATAATAATAATAATAATAATAATAATAATAATATTAATAATAATAATAATAATAATAATAATAATAATAATAATAATAATAATAATAATAATGATAATAACAATAATAATATTAATAACAATAATAAATAAATGATAATAATACTTTGAAAATATATTTTAAAAAAATAATAATAATAATATTAATAACAATTAATAATAATACATTGAAAATAAATAATAAGAATTTTGAAAATGATAATATTACTACTTTATAAATAAAATAAAATTTTGAAAATTATGAAAAAAAAACAAAACAATGAAAATGTTGAAAATCGTGAAAATAATGAGTCATATGTCTTTGTTCCTGGCTCATCATTGTAACCTACTAACGGGGAAATAGAATTTGAATAGATGCATGACCAGAATTAATTATCAAAAACAATAATAAAATTCATAGATCAATAGGTGTTACACCAAAATAATGTAGTGACAATCATGATTTAATAAAGAAATTACATGAGTAGGTAATTATGTGCACTCCAGATCCATGTGCACACCAGATCAAGATACCCCCTTATTTTTTTTTTATTTTTTAAAAAGACCCCCCCCATAAATTTTTTTAATTTGTAAAATACCCCCCTCCCTACTTTTTTTTTAAATTTAAATTTTTGTTTTAATTATCGATTACGTAATAATTTCATTTTTGTTGTAGTAGTCAATTACGTTATAACTTCATTTTTTGTTTTAATCATTGATTACGTAAAATTTTTGTTTTAATTATTGATTGCATAATATCTTTATTTGTTTTAATCGTCGATTATGTAACAATTTAAAAATTTTTTAAAACGTTGATTAGTCATTGATTTTAATTTTTTATAAGAATTTTTTATGTCATTATACTTGAAATTTAATTCTCTGTTAAATTAGACTATGATGTAATCAAAATTCTGAAATTTCATTTTTAGTACACCATTTTTAAATTTACACATCTTTTTAAACAAATTGAGATATTTTCACTCAAACAATATATAGATAGAATTTTAATCTCTATAAAATGACATCATTATTTACTTCAAATTCATAATCATAACACCTTAAACAATGTATTTTTCAGCCAACTTTTACATACACACATATTTTCAACTTTTAAAAAATACAAATTATTCATCTATACTTAACTCATAGTAAATAATTATATTAAAAGACATATTAAAAGATGTATTAAAAACCTATATTTATAAAAATCCCAGAGAAATTCGAGCACTATCTAATTTCCAAATCGGTGATATGACATCTTTCTCATCCATTTTATATCCCTGTATTGAAATATTTACAAACCAGCTTTCCCCATCTTTATATTCAATTTCTTCAAAGGCATCATGAAAACGAGAATTTCGATTGTTGATGATTATATTTCCATTGCAACTTAGATTCTTATTGATTTTCCCCAACACTTTATTTACTGCAACAACATCTTCTTTTGTTATATGAGCAATGAAACTTGAATATTGCGACTTGATCAATTTGACTGCATTTGAGAATTTATATGGAATTTCGTCTACCAAGAAATATATCTTATGGTTATGATACATTTGTACTGGTTTCACATCATTCTTGGCATGCTTCGTCTCAGTTATTTTCTTAATTGGGCTTGTTTCTTTCAATAAATTAGAAAATGTTTTCTCACCAAAAACGTTCTTCTTGGATTGCATTTTTAAAAATAATGACTATGATGTCATTTTATCTCTCTTTTATACTTGTGTATAACCAATCAAATTAATGCATTTTTATTGCAAACAACATGTATGTGTCATTGACCTTCGTGTGTGACCTTTATATGTGACCTTTACCTTTGTGACCTTTGTATGTGAGTCATACATGGTTTGCATATGTATTGCAGATGTATTGCAAATTATTTAATTAAAACGTGTACTAATTAGTGTGATATTAAAAATATTATACTAATACATGTAACATAAAAATACTATAACAACATAAAAATAGTGTACTATCACAAGTAACAATATAAAAATTTGAAA
>CAUHTR010002685.1:0-55435 GCA_959609185.1 Schmidtea polychroa | reverse complement strand
ATTTTAAGATCGTTCCATCAAATCCAAGACTTTCTTTACCGTCCCAAGGGCTGCACGAGCCTTTCGTCAAAAACCGTTTAAATAGTTATGGTACCATAGGTGACGTATTATCGGAGTTCACGATTCGCTTCTACAACTTCCAGCCAACAAACTTTCGTAATACTATTTTTCACCGGCTATAGGTTCTTTTAAAATGTAGTTATGCAGAATTGCAAAATAACTAGTTTCGAACAATTCTCCATAAAGCCAAAAAATTCACAAATAAATCAACTCAGAGAAAAATGTAATTTTTAAAACAATTTATCATGATAATGATTACCTAGTAAATATAAGTTATCTGCATGTCGTTGAGCTGAAAACGCAGCGAGGAACTCCCAAAGATCGACAGGGATAGATGACCGTAGTGGAGGGTCACGAGCTGAGCTGATAAATGGTGCCTGAGTGATGGCAAATCTCGTCCGGGGAGCAAACTAATTCCCATAGCAGTAACACTAAGCATCTTAATTTTCCAAAATTTTTCTGAGAGTCAGCATACAAATAACGTGCGACGTGAGGTTTGGATGTGTTCGCAGCCGATCAATTTACATTACATGCCGTAGGGAGACTACATCTGCATGCACACACAGGCATAGCATAGCGCACGAAAACATCAGTCAGCGATTATGACTAAGTAAGAGTGGATGAGAAAAATTTTCATGTGCCACGCGTTTTGAGACCATCCCCGAGGCTACTAGTAATCGGTAGATTATACAGACAGTTAATCACAGAGAACCCACCTGGCGCGTCAGTTGAAATATAATCACTAAATACATACTAATGACAGTCACCCGATCTCTCACCGATCGGAAATAACAGACAACAGACAGACAATCATTTCGGTTGTACTGAGTTAAATTCATTTAATTATTCAGTTTCGTGTTAATCATTCCTGTTTTTATAACTAAATCAGTGTAAATTAATTAACTAAACCTTTACTTGTCATAAATAAATGATCATAGAGTAATTGATAGATTACCATTTATTTTGAGGTTCTTATTCATATTCAATAATTAATTTAACAGTAAATCGACCTATCTGGACATGAGACTTACATCTCAAAATCACTTATCTTGGGTATATCTGTAATTACATTCAAATTCCCTTACAATGCTATTTTTTAGGTAAATTAATTAAATCATAATTTCCTTAACTAGTAACTTCCCTTGTCAATGGTAATGCTATATTTTCTTTCGATAAGATCTTGCATGAATGATCCACTATCGTGTAACTAATGACCCCCAGCGTACAAAATCTGTAGGGTAAAGGAATCTCTTCAGGCTAATAAACTCGTTTTGTCGGTATAACGATCTATGACCAGGACGGTATGAGTGTGACTAGATGACGACATCTCAAATTTGCCTTAGTTGATTTTATTCGCATTTTCTCTCCATAGCTATCCAATATGTCTCCAAGTTCCAATAACATTCTCAAACCTTGCTTTTCTTGCTCGGACAAGAATTCAATTATCAGAGACCTACAAGCTCAAATTGGGAAGTACAAACGAAAGATAGATGAGTTGGAGGGGACATGGTTTAGCCCCACGCAAATGAAGGAGACCCAAAAGAAATTGTATCGAAGCGAGCACTGTCGTGATGCTCTCATTTACGAAAGTCGGGCACAGAGGAACCTGATAAAAGAGCAGTCGGAAGCGCTGCATAAACTATACCTACAAGCGGCGACCACTAGAAAAATAGCGAAGATCCCAATTAACGAAGCCAGCAATCTCTTTCCAGCGCACCATGATACCTCCGTCAGGTTTTCGTCTCCACTCGCGAAGTCTTGCCATGGGTGTGTAGAGTCCGAGCTCTCTCCTAAAGACCCAGAGATTGTATTCACCGGAACTAGTAAAGTCCAGCCAAATCTCGCGTCCTCATCAACCATACAAACGATCACCTCTTCAAAGCCTAAGCGTCGACGGTTGTCTCGAGCCGAACGCAAACGGAAACAACGGGAACGGGCATCTGTCAAGCAGTGTACATCGTCAACCGTCGCTCCAGTCAGCAACAATAGTAATCTAACAGTGGTCGACCCAACAACCGGGATCTCCGGGCGAGTCATCTCCGCCGCCGGGGCGACGTGGGAGGAAAACGCCGCCGAGTTCTTTAATCGACGAGTTACTCGCCGACTCGGAGTGGGAGAAATGAGGATTTCCCCGAAAAATGGCCTCCTTCTCCGTAGAGAATCGAATTTTCTGATGTCGTTTTCTACCTTGGTGTTATTCAGTTCGTGTAAAATTCCTTGTATAAATTCTCTAGGTGTTTGTATAGTAAATTTAATAATAAAAATTTCTCGTTTATGTATGTGTTATCTTGTGTGTTGAACTTAGAAAATAATATGAACTTGCAAATGGCATTGAGAGTTTCGGAAAATGAGGAGTATTGGTCAATGGGTAATCCCAGCTGGAAATCTTGCGATGGGCGACAAAATGAAAAGACGTAAGTCCTTCTATCGGCAGTCAGGGTTAGGAAGTCGAGGCCTCAGTGGGGAGTAGTCCGAAGGAGATGGCTCACCTGCCTACTGGCGTCTCGCCGGCATAGCACAGTTCCAACGTGAAGCGATTCACGGGTGCTATGTTGGAGGGTAGATTATGTAAGGGTCCTGCTCAGCGATGACCAAAATCAAGACGAGCGTAAGCGATATGGGCATTCATCCTCTAGACTAAGAGCGGTACTGAAGGGGGTCATCCGGGTAGTCACCCGCCAACACGTATTTGTTTTACACTCTTTGCACGACATTTCCTAGGCTTCTTGCATTTTCTGAAATTAAATGATAATCAGTTTTATGTATTACTCTTTATTCGCAAAGCATCAACACCTCGCTTTGAATCCTATCAAACAAATCACACAGTTCATCCTATGATACTTATAAAACATGCACATTGTCGATATAATGCAATATATATTTATACATTATTTATAGCATGCAGATCACAATTTATAGTCTTGTTTCATAATATGAATATGATGGTGGTTGAAGGATAGTTAGTTGTCTCTCTTTTGCACATATCAAGATAGTGATGGTTATGAATGTTACTGACAAGATGAGAAAACCTGTTATCAAAATGTAAATGAGATATTCACAATAGTTGACTGTCAAATCCGAATTTGTCATCATTAGTTTATTTGTGTTAGGTTTTGTGGTCTTTTGGGTTGGAATTAAGAGGTTTCAGTGATAAGCAGACTATTTTGAAATTTATGGTATGATAATTTTAAAATTTCCTTTATTTACTTGATTGTACATTTTTAAAACATTGTGTCATTCTTGTCTTATTGTACCAATTTGACTACTTTTTAAAATAATTATGCAATTCAAACCACTTTTATTCAAAGTTTGTCCATTAAATTTTATTATTCTTTTAAACTCTTACTTTAATTCAAACTAATTTACTATATTTAAAATACAGACTTTATTTTTACTATTTTGTATTTGAAATTACTTCTAAAAAATACTTATTTAACCATTTGAGTACTGGCCGTTTTTTCTAAATACTATTCAAATTTGATGAACAAAATCTTTCATAATTTTTAAAATATTTTAATAACAATTTCACGCACATACAATTTTAATGTATTAAAACTAATAAAAATTTATGAGATATTTTTGCAAATAATGTGAAAGTTTGCACGAGTTGTATATAGGCGCGATAGCACTCGCAGTGCTTTTGCTTCAAACAACAAAGAGCGCCATCACGCTCCTCTGCACTCTAATGGTTAATTTACTATTTTAACAAATTTACTACTCTGTATTAGAAATTGTATGACCAAATTCTCTGTATAGAAAATTCTGAGACCTTTTTCGCCTATATAAATCCTGAGAATAAAAATCATAGTGTTTTTGAACGAAACTAAAATTAAAGTGTTATTTAACAAGATTGAAAAATCTTGTGGATATCGACCAAATTTTAAGACCGTTGTTCTCAATGCAAAAATATTGAGACCAAGACCCTAGTACTTTTTAAAGATACTGAATGATTCTGTAGAAATCGACATTCATGAGACCATAATTCTCTGTACAAAAAAGACAGACTATCTTGACACGAAAATGTAGTGTTTTTAACGAGTATAAAATCACTAGAAGTTTATTTGGGAGGAACTTGTAATACACCAGATGGCGCTGAATATACTTAGATAGACGAGAAATTTCGTAAAATCAGCATTTTTATGCACCGAATTCGAATACAACCTTAATCGCATTCATGATTCAACATGGCAAAATTTCAAGTCGACCGATAAAAGAAATGCACTAGTAAAACTAAAAAAAATCCATTATGTAATTTTTTAGCGCAACATAACAAACGCCTCGTATTATAGCAGTCGAAAATTTTTGCTTCATGTATACCATGCATAGTTGAATGTAAACTGACTTAGAATAGAATCAATAGGGAAATCATTATTAATTATTATTTTTTCAAACACTTTATTATGAAATTATATCTATCTTTTACAAAATGACACATTACAAGTCATTCAAATTTTCAAAACTCTTGGCCTCTTTTCAGACTTTTGAAAACCAAAGACAATGAACATTCCCATAATTACAAAATTTTGTTTTGCCTGGGATGGCAATCTGGTTTGGTTGATCTGAATTTGCATTGGAATTTGCAAAGACTTTTAATTGTTGTTTAATAAAGTTGAATTATTGTTGGGCCGGGAAAAACAAAAGTTTAGAAATAATAGTAATAGAAATAACACTTAGTTTTTGTTATAATAGGGATATCTGAATGGGAAAATCAGCCAAGACGAATAAACAAAATACTAAGAAAAATAATAACAATCGAAAGTAAAAAGACAATTTAAAATAATTATAGACAAAATAGACTTAGGATTGCAAATAACTAAAAAAAAATAGAGTAAAAACAGCAATTGAACTGTGAGAATAAAATGGAGTGAGTTTAGAAAGCAATAAGAAACCAAAGCACATAAAAATTAATAACTAAATAAAATAAATGGAAATTAAATTAAACATAGTGTTAGATGATGAGGGTAGGCCATTCACTACATTTACCCTAGATAAGTATTATAGAACGGGGTCAAACAAATATAGGGTTAATGTGTTCGAGGAGCGGAATTAGACAAAACTTCTCTATATCTTTAAAGTTTCTCCATACCTATCAATCCAATTCCCCACCAGTTCAATACAATCCAATATAATCCAAAAAACTAATTATCCTTCGTGATCCTATTAATCTAATTAACAATGTATTAATTATTAACTGTGTATGACATTCATTTATATTATTATTGACTATTTGCTATGATCCTGAATGATTGTAAATATTTTATTATGGATACACTATGTTATATTTTATTTTAATTTGATCATTCCTTTTAATCGGTGTATATATGTGATAATACATTTAATATATAAATACAAGGGAAAATATTTTAATAAATAAATTAATATAAATTATTATATATAAATTAATATAAATTTTAGAGTTTTAATTAAAATTTTCTTAGGAAAATATAAATCTGTTTCTGAAAACCTTCGAAATAAAATAATTAAATATAAGCACGCAAATAACTAGATTAATATAAAGTTTTAATTAAAATCTTTTTATAAACACGCAAGGTAAATAATAGAAGAATAATTTTTAATTAAGTAAATATAATAAATAAAAGATAAATTTTGTAATTAAAAGTTGAATTTTATTTATTACCGTATTTTAGCGCATATAACGCGCGCGGTATCTGATTACAAAAAACAATAAAACCGATGGTAGGGTTACTGTCACATCATAAAAATATTTCCACTGGCAAAGCCGACACGTGTAAAATATAAATCATAAAGCGCGCACCCACAGATACCGCGCATGGGGGGTGCACGGTTTGTAAAAATGCGTATAACGTGCGCGTTATATGCGCTAAAATACGGTAATAAAACTTTGTTAAACAGACTTATTTTTATTCAAATAATTTGGGGTTTTAAAAAGTGAGACCTCAACAATAGTAATTGGATAAAAAATAACGAAAATAGATTAAAAATAAAAAAGAACAGGAAAAATATAAAATAAGATGGCCGTTAGGATTAGGCAGAAAAATAAATTAGAAAAATTATTAATAATAAAATTAAGAAAATAAAACAAAATAAATTAAAAAGAAACATTAAAATTAAAATTAAAAACAGAAAAAATGCAATTTACACACTCGCCTAATCCTGATTGGACAAAAACGGCAACGAACTTAGTATATATACTAAGACCATCGTTGACTTTCCCAAAGCTATTTTACGAAATTTTGATAAGTAAATTATCCAGATAACCACTAATCACTTCATTCAATTTTTTCGAGAAATTTTGTAAACCAGTTTGTGACTTACAGGAAAACAATTCAACACAGGACCACCATATAACTATTTCGTACCAGTTTATTCGAAGACATTTTTGAAATCAATTGTATTCATGGAAGAAAAATGTAAATTTTTTATTGGAATTTTATGTTCTAATTTCGTACTGTAAATTATCATAATAATTTAAAACTATAATTAAATGTTTAATAATAACGTTTTCAGTTTAATCCTTTTCTCCACATCGTAATGTACGTAATCATAAGAATACTTTATTTAATAACCAAATGTTTGAATATCATAACGTTTTTATTGATTGTCATAATACTTTTATGAATTTTTATTATCACATAGATGTGGGAAGGAGACCAGATTGAACGGACGTTCCTGCACTGTTGGCACTTGTGCTGATAGCCAGCGGATAGCTTGACAGTTTGGCACCTCGCGAGTGGAATAGGCAGTCTAGATGGAGGTTCTGGGAGAGAAACTATGGTATGAACGATGATAATTAGAGGAGGGTTTTCGATGACTGAGGCAGTGGGAAGATTCAAAGTTAATCCATGAGAAATAGAAAAGTTCATCGCATTTGATCTTCTTGAAGACGAGCGATGACTGATGGACCGTGAATTTTTTTTACTTAAACAACGCGAACAAAACAGAGAGAATTGTCGTAAGTTATCGTTGCATAATAATTAGCACTTCGCGATACGTCTTCTTCAAAATCCAAGAAATGTGCGAGCAATCCATCCGAAAGACAATACGCATTGTGCCTTACCTTTGCAGTAGGTAATACAGGTAATAGAATTCATTTCGAAATGAACCATTTTTACAACTTCAATCACAATCCATTCAAAATTATTGAAAAAAGTGCAATTTACACATTCTTCATATTCGACATTTTCGAAATATTGGTATCATTTCCTTTAATTAATATGCAATTGATAAAGTATGTCAATTCTTTTATAGCCATTTTGTAAATTAAGTATGTAAAAGCTTCCATTGTTTTTAATTAGAGAGATTTTATGGTTATCAAATTGAATTTAAATTTATTAATTTAAAAAATACTAAAATCTTATCAAATATAGAAATAGTTAGCTTTATATAAATTATTTATACTGATATTACAATTATCAATTTAAATATTAAATTATACATATATATTATTCAGTTGTTATTCATTACAAAAAATGTAGAAAAACTTACTTTATCAATCAACAAGTCAGCCATAACGAATTACTTTTATATTTCAAATTTTGAAATAGTAAAACAAATCGTTAATATTATAAAAATGAAAGTAAATTTCATTAAATTTTTAAATATACAAAAATATTTTAAAAATACCTGTCATCATCAGGTGGGATATAATAATTTTTTAATACAGTAAAATCTTTAATATTCTGCTTTATATTTTTATCAATATACTCCATCGTACTCGAACTCAACACACTCTTCACATAATTAGTATTAATATCCTTCATCGATCTAAGTATATGAAAGTATAAACTTTCATTCTTCGCACATAATTTTGTTTCATCAATTCTTTTCTTAATGGAATGATTGGGACCAAATTTCAAAATACGATCCTCCTCTTCGGACAAATCAACTTTACTCGTGTTTATTAATGTATTCTCTACACTAAATATAGAGATCCCAAATAATTTTCTCAAATATTTTAATTTATTAATATGAGCATTCTCTTTTGATTTTAACTGAGAAATTGAATTCTTAATACACCATTCACCACATACCTGCAAACAAAACTCATTTGTTATTTGATTCAAAGTAAATTACAAAGTTTACAAAGTTTATACTTTCATATACTTAGATCGATGAAGTATATTAATACTAATTATGTGAAGAGTGTGTTGAGTTCGAGTACGATGGAGTAAATTGATAAAAATAAAAAGCAGAATATTAAATATTTTACTGTATTAAAAAATTTAGCTAAAAAGACATCAATATATGGAAGTTTGACAAAGGAAATGGATTGGTAATTCTCGACCACGATGTATATGTAAATAAGCTTAATGATGTTTTGAAAATAGAGATTTTTTGTGAAAATAGAGATTTCTCGAAAAAATGGAATACAGCCTCCTCTTAAGGATGAGAATTTGTTGAAAAAAATACTGAACAAATTAATTAAAAATAAGCAAATTGATGAAGAGTTGTTTAAATCTATTCGCTCAATGGGATCAGAACCAGCAAAAATGTATGGGCTTCCAAAAATCTATAAAGATGGCGTGCCTATGAGACCTGTTTTATCCATGATTGGCACTGCCCAGTATAAAATAGCCAAAGTTTTGGATGGATTATTGAAACCATTAATACGATCAGAATTTGAATGTAAAGATAGTTTTGAATTTGTTTCCTGCATTGCACAATATGATAGACAAAGTATGGATAAAATTATGGTTTCGTTTGATGTTTGTAGTCTGTTTACTAATGTACCATTGGTTGAAACAATTGAATTATGTTGCTTGTTATGGAATGAAAATATTTCTGAACATCATATTTTGGATAGAACAGCATTTCGTGAACTTCTTGTATTTGCAACTTCAAAAATCAATTTTCTTTTCAATAATGAATTGTATCAACAAATTGATGGAGTTGCTATGGATTCTCCTTTAGCACCAACGATGGCTTCAATTTTTTTAACAAGCTTAGAATAGAAAATTGCATCTTTCCAATGTATGAAACCCACTGTTTATAAACGGTTTGTGGATGATATTTTTCTTATATTTGAAAATCAGAGGCATGTTGACCCATTTTTGCAATTTATGAATAGTCTACATAAAAACATTGTATTCACATGTGAAACGGAGAAAAATTCATCGCTTGCTTTCTTGGATCTGTTAATACAACGCAAAGAGAAACACTATGAGACAGAGATTTATAGAAAACCAACTGATAGTGGTCTCTATACTTCTTCCGAAAGTTTTTGTGAATTCAAGTATAAAAGAAATATGGTAAAGGGGTTGATTTATCGTGCATGGTCTTTGTCTTCTACTTTTAAAAATTCAGTAAAAAGTGTTGAAATATTGGTTGAATTGTTAATGAAGAACGGTTATTCAAAATCCTTTTTAGTAATTATGGTGAAAGAGACTGTTGACAAATTTATTAAAAATCCTAAGGATCCATGTTTGAGAAAATCTGGGTGTGATCTTGTTGAGATGTGTGAGTCTGATGAGTTAAAATCTGGTTGTGATTTTGTTGAGGTGTGTGAGTCTGATGAGTTAAATAAATTAAATAGTGTGAGCAAGGATGATGAGCCTAAATTTGTTTTAGTATTGCCGCACTCAGGAGGTTTTAAGGATTATAAAGTGAAGATAAGAAAGCAGTTAGGGAATTTAAACTATAGGATAATAGTAGGGTATTGTGTGGACCCGGGAACAAAGACATATGACGTCATCGATGACGTCACAAAGACATATGAGTCTTACCCCCCACCGGGGGAGGGGGTAATTTTTTTTTAAATTTTTTTTTTAAAAATTTATATTACGTTGCGGATTTTTAAATTTATATTACGTTGCGGTATTTTAAAATTTATATTACGTTGCGGTATTTTAAAAACTTATTTTGACGGTTGACAAAATAAAATTATTATTACACACAATATAGTCTATCCGACAAAATATTCTGTCACACACACACACAATGTATAAAAATATTATTAATGTCCACACACGCAACAAGTTAGTGTTCTCATCGATATATTATTAATCTATATACTCCGAGTCTATCCGACAAAATATTCTGTCCCCCTATGGGTACTGCTCACAAGGGTACTGGTCACGCTCAACAACTCGCAAGGGTATTATTAAACAATGTAATAAAACACATATTATTATTATTATTATTATTATTATTATTATTATTATTATTATTATATAATTTCTATCACAAATCATGGTTAACAAAAAAAAACATAGTCGAATATTATAAAATTTATAGTATTGTGTTAGCACACACTCGTTATAATAATTAGCAATATAGTTTTTATGGTGTATCAAATCCAAACCTTTCTTTTACATTTATAGTCTATCAACCAATCAGAATCATATGGGATTAGTATAAATAAAACATTATATTTTAAACTATTTTAGAAATGTCGCAACAAAATTTTATGGAAAATGTTCTAAACGGAATTGTCACCGCGAATATAGTCGACAGCCTCAATTTCCTGATCAATCGAACTGAACAAATCATTGAAGGTGAACATATCGATTATCAGCAGATGATTACTTCAATAGAATATTTCAGTGTCTTTTCGATGAAGACATGAAATGGACAAGGATAATTGTAGGATTCACCTACATGAAGATAATCATTGAAAAAGGTCAACATGACTCAGAACATTATTATCAGTGGTCTTTAGAAGTAAGATTTCTTTTATAATCTATATTTTAATAATATTCATTTCTAGATAATCAAGTCCAAGTTTACCCCATAGATAGAAGCCAATGGCGGATGGGGTGTATTAAATAAACTGGCCTGCAATTTTAAAGAAACTGATGAAATCAAAAGAAAAATGAAAAACTATATAAAACTTACAACTGGAGTTGTTATAATGTATATTTTCTGTAGATATATGAATAAAAATTAATGTTATTGTTTTTATTAGTATATTTAAATGAAAATAATTCAATTTTAAAATTTATTAACACATTCGCAATCGTCATCTCCACATTTCATTATATTTTCAACGACATGATCAATACAATCATTCGTAATATTATCTTTAGGTTCCTCTATAGGTTCATAGATTTCGTCATCAATTTCTTGAGTTTCTTCATGATCGTCAAATCCTGAATCTTGACTCTCAACTACCCAGCCGATATTTAATGCATTTGTAACAGTTAATATATCCTCAATTTTTACACCAGATATTTCTGCTAATTTTTCCAACAAAAAGTTGATTAATAATTCTAAATAATAAATAATTCGGTATTTAATTAATCATGTTAACCTTTTTCTGCAGTCATTTTCATCACTTTAAAACTATATTATAAGTTTGTTTATAGATTTTCTTTGTTAAATTTGCATGTCATTTGCATTAATGTTGCAATTAATAAAGAGAAAAAACAAATATGACTAATACATTTATTAAATATAACATTAAAATAGTTGTGAAAGTCTAGCAGACATAATTTTCCAAATTAGAGAATACACATCATTATTATCAACTTTATATCCTTGGATTGCAATTGTTATATACCAATTTTCGTTTTCTTTGAAACCGATTTCATCAAAGGAATCATAAAATCTTGCATATCTATTGTTGAACCATGCATGTTGATTACAAGATAGATTCGTATTCAACCGTTTGAAAACCTCATCAATAGATTTAATATCTATCATTGAAAGCGTGCCGGATAAGAATTGAAATTTAGTTGGAATTAGCTTGATCGGTGACGCCAATTTCATATTGATTTCTTCTTTTAAAAAATACATTTTATAGTAGTGGAACATTTGAACAGGTTGTACAAGTTCTGGAACAACTTTTGGCTTTTCAGTGCTTGAAATTTTCTTTGTCATCGTGAATTATGATTAAAATGAAATGGTACAGGGTTTTTATACCTATGACTATTGTTTATCAACCAATCAAATTGCTGTATGTCTTTGTTTAAATTGCATGTCATTTGCATTAATGTTGCATTAATGTTTTTATTATAAATATTGTTTTTTATTATTATTTCTAATATTACTATTATTACTTATATTATTACTATTTCTATTATTATTATTATTATTTCTATTTCTATTATTTCGATTTGCAAAAACAAAACAATTCAACATAAAAATTTATTTTGATACAATCTGACTCGAGTGGTGATTTCTCAGAGTCTTCACCAAACACCATTCAACATATTGTTGATAACGGAAATTGCAACAGCTACATCCGAAAATGCAAGGAGCCTCTGGTTTCATTTCTTTCATCACCCTTCCTATCTTGACATCCCATAGAAAGGTGTTTATTATATCGAATATCCAGATTCGTGTTTGGTTGTATACCAAATCCGGAATGATAGCTGGATCTCTATCTTGTAGAATTTCATTTAATTCTGGATAATAGAAGCATAATCTTTGCAGGATAATTGATTGATACTGATCTGTAAAAATATATATATATATATATATATATATATATATATATATATATATATATATATATATATATATATATATATATATATATATATATATATATATATATATATATATATTAATGTAATAATAAAAATTTGAAATTACCATAATTTGCATGCTCTTTCATTGAGGTGATTGCGGAACTTTGTATGTTGTACATATTTGTTGAATAAATGACAACTAAACCGAAAACATTTTGTTATAAATAATCATCAGCCAATTAGATTTCGACCAATCAGAATCATGCATTTCAATTGCATTGAATTTGCAATGATAAATAATTAATTAAGTGATAATAAAAAATCTAAAAATTCATTTCCTTCAATTATTGATTTAATTTCAGATATGATATTATCAACTATACATTTGTAATCAATATTTTTTATTACAAGAAATACTATCTTACCGCTAGCGAATATATTTACACACATAGGGTTATATTTTATATATCTCAAAGCTGGAAATAATTCTTGTTCGTAAACACATGGTATTAATTTAGCCAATTCATTTAAATTACAAGAAAAACCTATATCGGAAGTTACGTTTATCGATTGTATTTCTAAATCATAAACATTATATTCACTAGCTTTGATTATTTCCTTACACCCCATAATTCTACATTTACCAGTTTTGAAATATATTATTGGATATTTTTTACTTCTATTGATGAGTTGTTGTGGTTTCCCCATTGGAAATACCATTTTTGATACATCAGCTTTTGCCCTGTAATTTATATTTGAAAGCATTTTAATGAAATAATTATAAAAAACTCTGTTATATATAGTTATTTTAAAAAGGAGTTCATTTAAATTATCAATATAAACAATAATTATATAGTTTAAATTTAAAAAATGGAATTACGAAATGATGCAGTATACCAAATCGTTGGTCCAAGTGGTAGCGGAAAAACATTATTACAGAGAATTTTCCTGCAATGAATCTTATTTCAAAAAATCCTAAACCTAAACCTAAAAGTAAAACCACTAAGAAAGTAAAAGTTGTTAAAAATCATCGGAGTTTCCCGTTTTTCAATACATTGTTAAAGGCACCCAGTATGAAAAGAAACAGTATTTTGCAATCTTTTCCAAATTATGTTGTCGATGATTTACTCGATATTATACTTAAAATAGTCAAAGGCAAGATTAAAATCAGTAAATCTAAAAAGCAATTATTGAGTAAACATAGGAAACCTTTGCTATCATTAGTAAATAATAAAAATCGTCAACAAATGAGAAAAATTATATATAAACAACAAGGGGGATTTATCGGTGCATTGATACCTCTGGCATTATCATTATTAGGTGGAGTTGTAGGAAATCAATCATAAACAATGGGTGCTAATCCTTCATTACCAGACATTAAATTTAATTTTAAATCTTCTTGTTGTAATGGAGAAGATTTGGACGAACCCCGAAGACGAAGCCGGTTTCGGTGGAGTGGCAAAATTAAACAAAAGAGTTCCGAATTCGAAAAAGGAAACCCAGAAGTGGTTATCAGACCAGCTTGCGTACAGTTTGAACAAACCAATGCAGAAACGATTCCCAACAAGAGTATATAAAACATATGGAATAAATGATTTATGGCAAATGGATTTGATGGAGATGATACCTTATTCGAAAATTAACAATGGGAATAAATATATTTTAACATGTATTGATGTATTCAGTCGGTTTGCCCGAGTAATACCCGTCAAGGCAAAATCTGCAGATGAAATGTCTAAAGCTGTTAATATTTTATTTAAAGATGGACATCCTAATAACTTGCAAACAGATTTAGGTATTATTATTATTATTATTATTATTATTATTATTATTATTATTATTATTATTATTATTATTATTATAGGTAAAGAATTCTACAACAGTAAAGTCAAGCAAATCCTCAATAAATTGAAAATAAACCATTACTCGGTACATTCTCAATACAAAGCTGCTCATGTTGAAAGATTTAACAGAACATTGAGAGATAGATTAAAGAAATTATTCGTGCATCAAGGTAATAAAAAATGGGTAAATGCTTTACCGAAAATAATAACAAGTTATAATCATTCATCACATCGAGGACTTAATGGATTGAGACCGGTTGATATTACGTCTAAAACATTCTATTCTAAGAAATCTGTAAAAATTGCAAAACCTAAATATAAAGTCGGTGATCATGTTAGAATTAGTAAAATTAGTGCATCACCATTTATTAAAAATTTCGATACAAATTGGAGTGATGAAGTCTTTATAATTTCAAAAATAAATACTAGTCAGAATCCTGTAATGTATGTCATCAAAGACAATGATAATAATATTGTACAAGGTAAATTTTATGAGCAAGAATTACAAGTTATTCCTCCCCCAAAAGTATTTAGAATTCAAAAAATATTGAAAACTAAAACGGTCGGCAAGGATAAACAATACTATGTCAAATGGCATGGTTATCAAAACCCGTCATGGATATCAGCAAAAGACCTAGTAAAGTAAATTTTTATACTATTTTGCCTAGCAATAGTTGCCCGCTTATTCATCCAGATAATCAAGCCAGTAAATTCACGGTAAATCTCCAGAATCCGATTTCTTTAAATGGCGACTGGGAAGTTGCACTGCAAGATTTTACATTCGTGTACAACACATTCCCATTTTATAGTCAATGTAAGATTGATTTCAAAAGGAATATTGTGAAAACATGTAGCGGTATCTTTGTTATCAGTAATTATGATAAAACATATCATATTCCGAATCAAATATTAGATTCGCATTGCTATATGTTTTACAAGGATGGATTAAATATCAGTTGTGATTTTAAACCATTTACAATAACATTCGAAACTATTGAAGATGCCAAACGAATGGGTTGCAATAAGTTGAAAAATATTGTTACGGAGACCGAGTATTTATTACGTTTTAATCTATTTGAAGCAAACAGTGTAATGAAAGAAGAAATCAAAATATCTGTATCGTATAATGATCAAGTTGAAGAATCATTTACCTTTGCTGATGAATTATATTTTGATAAACTTGATGATTTACTTAAATATTTAAAGTTCAATTGTTCACACATATTTAAATATTTGGAAATTGTGAAAGATTTGATGTTTACATTCAGTTTGAATGAGGATATTTGCGAAGTTACATTTGATAAAAATTTGGCAAATTCACTTGGATTAGATAAGCAAAAATATCGAGAAAAATCGACTGGTATACGCAAACCAAGAATACTTGAACATCATCAACAAATGTTCATATATACTAATATTATTGAGCCTATAATTGTTGGTGATTCCAGTGATCCTCTTTTGAAATCGGTATGGATTGGAAAATATGAACATGATGAAGTTGTCAATATAAAAATCGATAATCCCATGTATTTACCAATAGCAAGTTCATGTATAAACAATATAGAAATAAATATTCGTGACGATAGTGGAAAACTTATAAACTTTCCAAAAGACTCAAAAACTCATTTGACACTACATTTTCGTAAAGTAGATGGCTAATTCCGATATTATTAGTATGTATAGTGATAGCCAATCTGGCGGTGAATTACCATATTTTATTGGTAAACAGTACGGATCGGGATGGTTGAGAACAATTGGTAGATTTGCATTGCCTATTCTTAAACGTATTGGTAGTTTTGGTATGAAAACTGCTAAAGATGTGATTATGAATGAACAGAAAATATTACCATCCCTAAAAACAAATGCTTTAGCTGAGTTAGGGAAGGTTCTACCTGGAGTTGCTGGTATGTTTCAAAAAGATACGCCTCCAGCCACTGCTCCAAAGCGTAAAAGACATGGAATATCACGTATAAACAAACGAATGAAAGGACATGGAACTATATTTGCAAAATGATTTGTGGTAAATCTGAATTATGTATATTTGATAGACCATCGCCCCAGGCTGTAATAGAATTTGGGGCATTTGAGGAAGTTTTTCCTATGAATTCAATTACCGATAGTAGAAATGATATCGAGTTTTATATTAATGGTTCGCAAACTGAATATTTAGATTTGAACGATACTTTATTGACTGTTCAGATCAAGGTTGTAGATAAAGATAGAAAAGTTTTGGATGCCAATGCTGATGTAATACCAAACAATTTCATGTTTCATACTCTGTTTAAAGATGCAGTGTTGGGATTTAATAATATTAAGATTGAGGGCGGAAATAATACATTCATTCACAAGGCTTTGATAGAAACTATTTTAAATTACAATTCTGATACTAAAAATACCTGTCTTACACCTATGGGTTATGCAGCAACAGATGATGAAAGAAAAAAGTGGGTTAAAGGCTCAAAATCATTCACTATGTGCTCATCATTACAACTCGATTTTATGGATCAACCGAAATATTTGCTACCAGGAGTTAATGTACACATTAGATTGAAAAGGTCCGATTCTGCATTATCTCTTACTAATTCAACTGGTGCACCAATATGTCAATTAGTTGATGCAAAATTATTGGTGAGAAGAGTTCGAGTAGACCCGTCAGTATTAGCTGGTCATCAATTGGGTCTTAATTCAAAACATGCAATTTATCCTTTAAAAACAAAGGAAATTGTACAATTTGCTATTGCAAAAGGTGCTTCATCATTCTATAAAGAACAAATATTTGGTGACAGAAGAATGCCTAATTTTATTCTGGTAACATTTCAAAGTGAAACGCAATATAATGGATCATATACTGCTTCCAGCTCAATTTTCAAAAATTTTGGTGTTACTTCATTGACTTTATCGAAAAATACTGATTATAGAGAAACATATACTCAAGATTTCGAAAGCGATAATTACTGTGCGACATATATACAGAGTATTGTTAGAAATCTGGGTTACTTAGATAAAAACTTGAATTGTGGAATTACCCTAGAAGAATTTAAAAGCAAATATCCATTTTTTACATTTGTTTTAGCCCCTGATTTTGATTTAAATCAGAGTCAACTACCACAAAACAGGAATTTACGACTGGATATTAAGTTTGCAAAAGCTATCACTGAACCGGTACATGTTATAATATATGGAGTATTTGAAAATGAAGTTCAAATTACTGCAAATAGAACCGTGCTAGTATAAATGTATACAGAAACACAAAAAGTTGTCATGGAGTAAGTTTTTTGATAATGTTTAATTTTATTAAAGTAGTTCTGTTCAGGTTAATCGAATTGGAAAACAAATATTAGGAAATGAATTTGTAGGTGTTTTTCCTCTCGATAAAATTCCTTATTTGAGCAATAATCAAGCCATAATCGTCAATACTCATTCGTCTCATCTTGGTGGAGAACATTGGATGGCTATATATGTGAAACCTAGTAATATATTCGTATTCGATCCTATGGGTTTCTATTATCCTGCTTTGTTGATATCAAAACTTCAAACAATTGGGAAACCTATTGTATATAATAAAACTATGTTTCAAAATCCATTGACTCAAACATGTGGTCAGCATTGTTTAGCTTGGTTGTTGTATAAAAAATTTGATGGTTAATAAATGTATACTGTATGATTTTTATTTGTTGACTATTATTTGTTAAATATTATTATTTGTTAAATATTATTATTATTATTTGTTAAATATTATTATTATTATTTGTTAAATATTATTATTATTATTTGTGCTGGGATAGTGCTCGAATTGACCCTACCTAACTCACGCACTTGACCAGGGGATGAGTGTCCATACGCTTACATTCCGTATACTCATGTCAATCCGAAGCAGGACCCCGCACAACTTATCCTCCAACATAGCACCCGTGAATTGCTTCACGTTGGAAATGTGCTATGCCGGCGAGACTCCAGCAAGCAGGTGAGCCCCTGCCTTAGGACTACTCGACTTCCCTTTCTGACTGCCGATGGAAGGACTTACGTCTAATCATCTCACCATTTCCTTCTTTACTCTGACACCGAATTACATACAAATTGTCTAATGCTTTTCGAACAAAAATTTACGCTCGGGTTGTAAAAACTACTCTGAACCTTTATACTGGCTAATTAAACAAAAACAGCAATAAGAAATGACAAAATTGTTTTATTTTACTATTATAGTACACTATACGGTTAAACTACCGGACTAATACAAATCAAGGGAAAACAGTTTAAGAAAACCGATAAGTCAGAATCGTTTAATCTACTAAACATCATCGATATAGTTGCATTGGGTTGAGATCTTTACTTTTCCCATTCTGCGTCGGCTAACAACTCCTCCAGATCGAAAAATTCGGAGGCATTCTCCTCCCAAGTTACACCAGCGGCGGAGATGATTCGCCCTGGGGTCCCTACGGTTAAATCGATCGTTGCAGGGGGATTGTTCGAGGTACTTGGGAGTTCGGTAGATGGTCCCTTTTGTTTGGCGATCGCTCGTTCGCGCTGACGTTTCTTACGCTCAGCTCTGGACAACTGTCGACGCTTGGGCTTTGGAACAATCGGTGTGTTTGATAGTACGACAGAGGAAGACGCTGTCGATGATAACCCTTTCTGGGCTCCAATGGGAGACACTACAGCTGGCCTGGGAGAAAGATCGGCTTCCACGCACTCCCGGCAGGACTTCTTAGCTGAAGATGACGTATTGAAAGAAAGTTCATGATGGTCGGGAAAAACGTTGTCCGCTTCATTGATGGGTATCCTAACGATCTGTCGAGTTGTCGCTGCTTGTACGTAGACTTTGTGCAGAGCCTCAGACTGCTCTTTGATAAGACTGCGCTGAGCCCTACTCTCGCTTATCAAGGCGTCGCGACAGTGTTCGCTTCGGTACAATTTCTTTTGTACCTCCTTCATTTGTACTGGGCTAAACCATGTACCTTCCAGATGGTCGATCGCCTTCTTGTATCGACCGATCTGGGCTTGTAAATCCCTGATTATAGAATTCTTATCTGAGCAGGAGAAGCAGGGTTTGAGAGACGACTTCGAGCTTGGTAACATTCTCAATGGCTATAACGAAGGAAACAATAAAGATAAAAATAATTAGCTATGTCTATTTAATCAGCCTGATGGCCTAACCATTTATTAATTTTCCTACAAGTTATACATTAATTTTAATGTGGTCCTAATATATTAATAGAAAGGGAATTATACTAACGGGGGAAGGAAGTTTCTGATTGATGATTATTAAACTCGAATGTCATCTACCGGTGGATTTCTAAATCGCGACCCCCTTCCCCTTTGTGTAATGGAGTAACTGGTCATTGAAAAATTATTCATAATTGATTAGATGGGGGGAGGTTCAACCTCCTCGCACAAAAATAAACGACGCCATTGAGCTGATGACTAACAATTCCTTCACATAATATCTTTCAAAATAGACAAAGCGCCGAAAACAAAAGTTTATTATTAATACATTCTAATTCCCCAACCAACTAAAGCATGGTTTTTTCGGCAGAAATAAAATGCAAAATTCCACCCCGACGTGCAGATACGCATGCAAAAATCATTTCCCTCAATAGCTGTGGGGTTCCTATTTAATGTCAAATTGTTTGAAACATACATTAATCGCTTTACCATTATCTATCATTACTCTAATGTCTGAAATTATTATGCTACTAATTAAAATTTTTATCTGCGAGATAGTTAGTTAGATGTCGGGACAACACCTGTGATAAGATTAATCCCCTGAAAAATAGTGGTTATGTTAGACCATGGAAGTATGGGACAGGCAGCCTGTTATCTGTCTGAATCAACCTGATTGCAGGTGTGTGTTTCAAATTTTATTCGCAGTGCTGTTAGCTGGCTGGAAAAATTCTGCATATAGCATATGTGAGTGGTACTAGTGTGTTGGTACGTGTGAGTTATCCCGTATGTTTGCTCATTATCGGGAATTATGAATTCACAGATGATCCTAATACACCGTTGGGTGGAATCAATTCGTTAAATCAATATGCCATCTATGTTACTTTCTCATCAAACGCTAATGTTGGATTTTATTCTCGCGATGTGCAATTAATTGTTTTTTCTGCTTGGATAACTATATATTTTCGGTATTCTGTCGCCTTATTCGAAGAATCTTCCATGAGACAATATCGGCTGGAGATGTCTCTTACTGAATGGAATTCGGCTACGGTGATGGAAATTTTCTAGAACAGTTTGGAATAATTTGGTTAAAAATAAAATCTTTTCGTTACACGTTTGCTTTTTCAAAAATTGTGTTTAATAAATTTCCTCTATGCCCCTCATGTTATTGTATAGCGTTAACGAAATGTGTTGGTACTCAGTTTCTACAAGTCAGACGGAAATTGACGTGCATTTCAACAGAAAATGGTTTGGTACTCCGAAGGTGGAATGTCGATTGATACACATAGACGATTCGGCTAATTACTGATGTTAACTAAAGATTTCAAGATGTAGCCGCTAAGAATGATGAGTTTTTGAAAAATAAACGTTTGTAGCCACCTCAGTCATTGTTTTTAAAATCGTTCTCCTCTTCTAATCCAAACAGTACTCTATGTGATTGTCAGCTAATTCTTGCAACATTTTAATTCCCTCAGCGACGGACCCGTGAGGAAGCCCCCACTTGCCGGCCCACGTCAGCTGCGTGATTGAAGAGATCTGCACCCACCGGCTGAGCTCCCGAAGGCTCCTCACACCATGGTACAGGTCTCCTCAACTCCACGTTACTCAATCATAATTGGCATATAAATTCCATAAAAAATCGAATACATCATGCATAGTCATTTATCATAAAAGGTTCTAAATTTCATTACTCAAAATACTTTATTATTAAAATATGAGACCAAATGGAGAAACGTTAAAAGAAAAATTTATTAAAAATTATGATAGTAAACATTATGATTATTAACTTCCATAGAAACCATTTATCCCAATTCATAATAAAAATACATCCTTACTTTATTCTGTTTCGATCTGTGATCTCGAAAGGCTGAGTCGAAAGCTAAGTTCTGTGATTGTACTGAGTTGAAAATCAAATTGCTCCTGATGTACGTCGGTAATCGTCTGAAATGGTTGAGTGTTGATTTACCTGTAATGGTGTTTGTTAAACAGTAGTTTTAAATTATGATCTTACCTGTAATGGTGTTTGTTAAACAGTAACTATATTGAATTTAGTACTTGCTTATATAGGAATTTTTTTGTTTATGCGGACCAATCAAAATTGAGTACCGCTTTAATTATTAAATTAATTTGTTTTTCTTATGTCTTTGGTTGTTTTTCTTTATTTTTCTTTATTTTTATATATTTTTTATTTGTTTCTTAAATTCCTCATTATTTGTTGCATTTTTCGTCATTTTATTCCCTATCTTATTACCTTATTTTTAATTTTCTCATTTTTTATTTTTTGTTTTAATCTTAATATTTTACGTTATTGTTTCTTTTGTCTCTTAATTTATTTATTTTTAGCAATTTGTGGTCTTATTTTATTTGTTCGCGTCTTATCTGTCCTAGATTTTGACGATTATGCTTTCGACTCAGCCCAACATTTGTTAAATATTATTATTTTATGTTTAAAAATATTATGTAATACTATTACATGTTCAGTGCATGCACAGTGCAAAGTAACAAACCACTGAGTAATAAAGACATGTAAAGGTCATTATTTCGTCATTGTTTGTATAAACAAACATGTAGTGTNGTAAAGGTCATTATTTCGTCATTGTTTGTATAAACAAACATGTAGTGTCTTTTCCTATCCTATCTCTATTTTCATTGGTCGGTTAATAAAACCTGTAATATCTCTCTTATATAGTCTACACTTTCATTTTTTCATCACTTTTAAAAATCTATTAAAAATATTTAACAACATGAACAACAACAACAATATTCAAAGAGTTGACGGAAAGATCGTTGGAGGAATTAATGGTAAATTTATTATTTTATTATTTTATTATTTTTAATATGATTATTAGGTACTAATCAACAAATGAATATTGACGGACAAGCTGTAGACATGAATAGAATAAATGGTAATAGTTTACTATTATAATCATTATTATTTTTATTATGCTTTTAGATGGAAATGTAATAAATACTTCTGATGGTTCTGATGCTGGAAAATTTCTTTCGAAAGGACGAAAATATAAGTATTTATTTATTGTTATAAGTTTTTAAGTTTTTTAAACAATATTAATAATAATAATAATAATAATAATAATAATAATAATAATAATAATAATAATAATAATAATAATAATAATAATAATAATAATTAAAAGAAGATTATAAAGAAACTTATGAAAAGAAGATTTATTCATGAAAAGAAGATATTTTAAAAGAAGATTTATTTATGATGATTTTGAAAGGAATATTTATGAAAAGAAGATTTATTCATGAAAAGAAGATTTATTTATGATGATTTTGAAAAGAAGATTTATGAAAAGAAGATTTATTTATGATGATTTTGAAAAGAAGATTTATTAAATATGATGATTTTGAACATTATAATTAATAACTTTTATATATTATTTATGAAAATAAAATCTATTTTAGAAAATGAATTAAATTATTTATGAAAACGAATTAAATTATATATTTTATAATACTTTTTATAATATTTTTTATAAGATACTATTTAAAAGACAATTTTGAATAATATCTTAAGAAAAATATCTTAAACTTTAAAAATGATTATTATCTTAATATTTTTTAAACATTTTATGATAAAAATATTTTCATAGGTTTGAAATACCAAAACTTTTGTAATAGTCAATATCATAATGACTGCGATGATATAATGGAAAGATATTATAGTCATAAATATAACGGTGTCACCTACATCCTATGCCCTAAATGTGAGGTTATTGAAGTTATAACGTATAAGGAATTTTATAATAAGCATAGACTCCATCTCCAACAATTTAAACCTTCTAAGAAGTCTCTTTTCTATAGCTTATATGAATCGTTTGTTAACAATAATAATAATAATAATAATAATAATAATAATAATAATAATAATAATAATAATAATAATAATAATAATAATAATAATATCAATAATAATAATAATATCAACAACAATAATAATATCAACAATAATAATAATATCAACAACAATAATAATAATATCAACAACAATAATAATATCAACAATAATGATAATAATATCACCAACAATAATACTATCAATAATAATAATATCAACAACACCAATAATAATGATATAAACGAAATAACTAAACTAAAAGATCAAGTAAATAAATTAAATGATCAAATAAATAATCTAATTAATATGAATAAAAGAAAAAATAATGAAAAAATAAATTCAATACCAAGTAAAAAATCTAAAGTTATTGATATTATTTCAATAAGTGATGATGATGATGAAATAATCAACATAAGTGATGATGAAATTGATAATAATAATAGTAGTAGTAATATTTATTATAATAATGGTAATAATAATATTAATCAAATAGGTTATGGTGTCGTAGATGTCACCAGTGATTTAAATAATAATCATATAATATTAAAAATGGACGTTTCGTCTT
This sequence comes from Schmidtea polychroa, assembly GCA_959609185.1. Classification (NCBI taxonomy): domain Eukaryota; kingdom Metazoa; phylum Platyhelminthes; order Tricladida; family Dugesiidae; genus Schmidtea; species Schmidtea polychroa. Next base: position 31,552 of record CAUHTR010002685.1, on the reverse strand, counting down.
TAGATTTAAAAACGGTCTCTGTACCAGACATTTTAATAAATAAATTAAAATTATATGTAAATAAATTTAAATCATGTAAAATTCAATTTTGTCTAAAGGTGGAATTTATAAAAGATGATGAGTTACAATCTTTTGTAATCTCTAATTCCGCCCGAGTTTGGAGCGATACATTCATTGACGAAGGTATTGCTCGTTTAAATGAAAAAATAATTAAAATTAATGAGAAAGGTAGTAATTGGACTATCAATAAAATAGAATACATAAGCTTTGTTCTTACTAAATTTGCTGAAATAAGTCGGTTAAGTGGTAGAAGTTTTATTGAAACCCCAAAATCTTTAAGAAACTTAAGCTGTCTCGTTAATGTAGTTAATAATGACCACTTCTGCTTTTTGTATAGTTTCTTGTCAATTATTAAATATGACAGTATAAATAGGCAATATAGAAATCGCCCTAATTCCTACAATCTTTCTGAAATTAAATTTGATCCTAATGATATGCCGATGAAACTATCAAATATAAGTAAATTTGAAATACAAAATCCAGGTTATAGTATAAATGTTCTTACTTATAACGAAAAGGCTTTGATTGACATTTCCGATGAAGATGCAGTTATGAAACATCCCTTTATTGATATAATATATAGGAGTAAGATAGTAGGAGCCATACCTATCAATTTATTATTAATTGAAAAGAATGATAATTATCATTATCTTGGAATCACAGACCTAAATAGATTCCTTAATTGTAGGAATAGTTCAATCACTCCTGTTAGGATTTGTAGTCAGTGGTGCCCTAGATGTTTAAACGGTTTTAGAAATGATGACGCTTTTAATAGACATAAAGGTCTTTGCGATAAAAATCAGCTTGGTACTACCTTGTACACATTGCCTAAAAATAAATATTTAGAATTTACTGATTGGAGTAAAACAGTTACTCCTCCCTTTGTTATTTACGCTGACTTTGAGGCTATCTTACCTAAAGACACTCGCTACTTTCAACGTCATCTGCCTATTTCTGCCGGTATGCTTTTTATTAATAATTTCACGGGCGTAAAAATTTATAAGTCGTTCACCGGTTTAGATTGTGTCGATCAATTTCTTACTGAAATTGAAATGATAGGGAAATATATTGTAACTCCTTATTATTATAAAAATTATCAAAAGAAAATGATAATTACAGATGAGCAACAATTAATGTTTGAAAACAGCACATCATGTTATTTGTGCAATAAGCCTTTAGTTAGTCCAATTAGGGACCATGATCATTTTACCGGTCTATATCTTGGTGCCGCTTGTACAACTTGTAATCTGTCGAGGCAAATTAGACATACCCTTCCTGTAGTATTTCATAATTTAAAGGGTTATGATCTGCATCATATCTTGAAATTTGGCCTTTCAAAATATCATTCATTGAATATTAGTTGTATTCCATTAACCAGCGAGAAATTCCTTAGTCTTTTTGCTAGGATTGACTCATTAACTGTTAAATTTATAGACTCTTATCAATTTGTCAGCGAGTCTTTAAATAATGCTGTCAAAACTTTATCATCTTTACCCTTGACCGAATCAGAATTTCAGGGTACAATAATAACTGCAAAGGGAATTTTTCCTTATGATGCCGCAACTTCATTAGAGGTTTTGCATAACACTCATCAGTTACCTCCTATTTGGAGAGATGTGACTCCCGCTGAATATGAGACAGCTCAACGAATTTGGATTGAAACTTCATGTACTTCACTTTTCGATTACATGATGGTTTATTTAAAACTTGATGTTTTCCTTTTAGCCGATTTTTTCCAACAATTTAGAGCTAAGTCCATTGCTCATAACCGACTAGAGCCATTAAATTTCTTAGGGATTCCAGGTATGTCTTGGAATTCAGCCTTATTAACTTTAAACTCTCCAATTGAGCTCCTCACCGATATGGAGATGTATAACTTTTTCGAGGGCGGTATCCGTGGCGGACTAACTTTTGTAAATAAACATTATGTAAAAACAGACCCGGATACCGCTTTGCTTTACATAGATATAAATAATTTATACGGTTGGGCTTTAAGTCAACCATTACCTTGCAGTGACTTTGAATGGGTTACTGATGATAATTTATTAAATAATATAATTGTTGAATGCACAACGGTAGATTTAGATCTGCTTGATTATGGTTATACCATAGAAGTGGATTTAGAAATACCGACGTCAATTCACGACAAACTGGACGATCTTCCCGTTGCCGCTGAAAAGATGTGTGTACCGGGTTCGAAAATAGAGAAGCTGTTGCTTACACACAGCCCCAAGAGGAACTACGTTCTTCATTGGAGGCTTCTACAAATATTTATTAAATTAGGTGTTAAAATATCAAAAACACATAGAGCAATTAAATTTAAACAAGATAAAATTTTCAAAATTATATTAACACAAATACAGCGTTACGAGCAGCGTCGACAAATAAACTCGATAAAAATTTTTATAAATTATTAAACAACAGTCTTTACGGCAAGACTGTTGAAAATCTTAAAAAACGTATTAATTTACGTCTGTGTAATTCTTCACAGAGATTATTAACATTCTGTTCGAAACCGACTTTTCGTAAATCCACGAAAATCGATGATGACTTGATTTCGGTTTTATTGAGGAAGGACATAGTATGTTTGAATAGACCTAGTTACATTGGTCAAACCGTACGTGATTTATCCAAACTCAGGATGTACCAGCTGCAGTATGAAGAGTTGCAAAAATATCGCGACGAATTCAACTGCGAAATTAATATCGTTGCTGGGGACACAGATTCCTTCTTCTTGGAAATTAAACATTGTAGTCTTGACATTCTTTTACCTGCGATGATTAGAGATCAATTATTAGATACTTCGAATTATGACCCAAATCATCCTTTATATAGTAGGAACCTTGATTCTGTCATTGGTAAATTCAAAGACGAGAATAAAGGGTTATTATATAAAGATTGGGTGTTCTTGAGACCTAAATGTTACAGTTTGATGGGTGATGAGGAAAGTATGAAGGCTAAGGGGATAAGTATGAAAGATACTGGACTAACACATCAGTCGTATCTAGATTGTTATTTAAATGATAAAATATACACAGTCCCTCAGTTTAGAATAACGTCAAAAAATCACCAACTTTTTAGTATTAAAAATAATAAAAGAGCCTTGACATGTAGAGATGATAAGCGAAATTGGGTGGATAAAAATCAAAGTTTGGCATATGGCCATTATAGGGGCGGTGACACCGTTATATTTATAGATTCAACGGAAGCTATCTCAGCAGATGATACAGATGATTTCCATGATACTGATGATTTCCATGATCCAGCAGATGATAATTATTTTGGACATGATTATTTTCGATGATGTGTTTAAATTATTTAATAAATGTATTAGTCATATTGTCTTGAATATTTTTTAACAGTAACTTTGTGAACAATTTTTATACATTGTGTGTGTGTGTGTAATAATAATATGTTAAAGTTTTGTTAGTTACCTTTATGACCTTTACCCAGTGTGTTAATAAATTTTAGTGTATATTTAAAGTATAATTTCTTTGTTAATGTTTTGTCTTGAATATTTTTAGCAGTACATTTGTGACATTTACCTTTGTGAGCAGTACCCATAATAATAATAATAATAATAATTATAATAATAATAATAATAATAATAATATTAATAATAATAATAATAATAATATTAATAATAATAATAATAATAATAATAATAATAATAATAATAATAATAATAATAATAATATGTGTTTTATTACATTGTTTAATAATACCCTTGCGAGTTGTTGAGCGTGACCAGTACCCTTGTGAGCAGTACCCATAGGGGGACAGAATATTTTGTCGGATAGACTCGGAGTATATAGATTAATAATATATCGATGAGAACACTAACTTGTTGCGTGTGTGGACATTAATAATATTTTTATACATTGTGTGTGTGTGTGACAGAATATTTTGTCGGATAGACTATATTGTGTGTAATAATAATTTTATTTTGTCAACCGTCAAAATAAGTTTTTAAAATACCGCAACGTAATATAAAATTTAAAATACCGCAACGTAATATAAATTTTTTAAAAAAAAATTAAAAAAAAAAATAATACCCCCTCCCCCGGGGGGTGGGGATATGACTCATATGTCTTTGTGACGTCATCGACGACGTCATATGTATTTGTTCCCGGGTCCACACAATACCCTACTGATAATGTCAACTTAATGGAAAGTACGCAATATGTTTATTAATAAGTCAAAAACTCCGGTCGAATTGTGTTCCGATCTCGTTTATCAGTTTACATGTAATGGGTGTAATGCCACATACATTGGAGAGACTTCCCGTCATCTCTGTATTCGAGCTCGAGAACATTGTAGACCGAAGGCTTTGACCCATATTGGTGAGCACAATAAGGGCTGTAAGATTAAAACAGGTATGTATGATTTTAAAATTTTATTAAAAATTTTCGATAATTATTGGGAACGTTTGATTTGTGAGGGATTGTTGATAAAATCATTGAATCCGAAAATTAATGTGCAGAATGCAGTAAATACTTGTGTGTTGAGTGTTTTTAAATAAGTTTTTAAATAGGCTTTTTTATATTGTATGTATTGATTGTTGTATTAAATTAAATAATTAATAAAAAATTTTTAAATTATTAAATTAAATTTTAAATGCTAAAATTTTAAAAAAATAATATATTAATTTAAGTATAATTTTTTTTTAAATAATTAAATGTTTTTATAAAATAAAAATTTTTTTTTATATATAATTAATTAATTTGCTTAAAATCCTTAATTTAATTAGTTATTATATCCCACCTGATGATGACAGGCAAACTGTCGAAATATATCGTGAAAAGAATGTTTGATTGGCGTTATCTTATAATTAAATCATTGACATGTATGTTTAACCATTTATACAAAAATATATTTTCTCTTTTCAATAACATTATTGCAATTAGAAATTGTTAAAATTATAGCCAATTTTAACCAAAAAATTCTCATAATTAAAAAGCAACTAGAAAGTATTTTTACTTAACATATTTATAATAATTTTTCAAAATTATACATTTATAATTTTCTCTTTACATCATAAGAATAAACTGAAAAAAACACGTGAAATTCGAGTTAAAACTAAACTTGCCTCCTACAAATTACATAGATTAATACGGCATATCAAACACGAGTAAAGAACGTGGCTACTGAAGCATGACATTGTGGGTACCTTGAAACACATTGGCCTGTTGATCTGTCGGAACAAGTTTTGAGTTCAGTTTTCATTTGATACATTTTATTCATAAAACTAAAATAATTTTGTATTTTGTACTGACGCAAAAATAAAGAGATTATTTTTAATTTTATTTATCCGCTCATGAAATTTAGTCAACATTTACAGAAAAAGGAAAATATCCCATCACTTCCAAATTGGATAGGAACACAGAAATATCTCCTGTAAATAGGACAGGTATGTCATTTTATTATTTTTATATCAAAGTAAAAGGATTTTTACTAATTATATTGAAGTTGAAAGGCAATTATATTCTTAAATTTTAATTCTGTTTGTTTTAATTTTGATATAAATATTTTTAATTATTAAATAAATATATAAAAATTTATTAACAAAATTTATTATTTTTCGAGCGCTGTTTACATATTGGGGGGGGGGGTATTAATATATTATTGAAAATTTTAATTTTATTTAATTTTGTACAAATTTTGCTAACATGTAGCATACAATTATCAGGTTCATTCAAACAAATATAAATAATATTTATATTACTAACATTAAAACAAAATCGAGATTTTTTGACATTTTTTTATAAATTTATAATTTTCTGTTAATTATAAAAATTAATATTTCAAGGGTTTGTTATGAAATTGCTTGAAAACGATGGCGAGCTCTTGTGAGTTTGAGTAATTAATATTTGTTTGAATTGGGCAAATTTTAAAGATGCTAAAAATGTTATATAAATGGATGGTTATTGTAAAAGGTTATTCAATTGGAATCTGTTTTAGGGGCTAAAGAATTTCAGCACCCCCTCTATTATTTAAACAAACCGTTTATACTATAGAAATTGTAATTTTTCTCTTTGATCAATTTAATGACTTCGTAGGGGTTTCAATATGGTACTGTCATATGGTACACATCTCGGCGCAATTTTTATGTCCACCTAATATATAGAGATACGCGTAGGAGAATTGGGTAATCTAACTGACAGTATCAGTAGTCTTCCTGAGCGTCAATTTTGAGGGTTTCCCATATAAAATTAAATTATTGGTTACCTCCAGTTAATCATGGGGCTGTTGAATATGGCGGAGGCCCCAAAAAGAGATAAGCAATTCATAATGTTACAATTCTACAATTTTAATTATTTTGATGTGCCTAATTAAATAATTAAATTTCTTATTTTAACAACAAATCTTTGAAGGGTGTGAAGAAAGGGGTTAAGTGAAAAAAATAAAATAATAACTATACCTTATTAACATAGATTTGATATTTTTTGTATTCTTTCAGTTTTGCAACGCAAGCTTTCTTCTCTATTAATGTGAGCCACGGAATATTCATTTCCGTACTTATATTACCCTTTGACTTCTACTCCTATCGTCAGATGCTTTGCTCTACACTAGGTACCCTACATTTTATTGTCATCTAAGTCATCTAAATACTCAATGTACAAATGCTTACGTTACTATCCTCCATATCACCGTCAATCTCAGTCTTCGTTCTCAACTTGTCAGGCGGTGCAGCTTTAATTTTCAATTTTCTGAGGCTAGTTTAGATGAAAGTTTCTTTTGTTTTGTGTGTGAATTTTTTGAGTTGTTTCTAAGGTTGAGTCCTTTTTTGGCGTTGAGAGTTTTTGGGGTTTCGTAGTTTTTGGAGGGTTTTGTAGGTAATTGTGTGTAGTTGTAGTAGTTTTTTTTCTTTTGAGTTGCTTTGGGTATTTATACTCTTGTTATGAAACTCAGGTTGAGTCTACGCAACCTGAGTTTAAATTGGTTTTCTCGTGGGTGCTCACTGTCTCAATCCCATCATCTGATCATCCCTTGTGAATTGAGTTTAGGCGGATGCTGTTGAATCAGCACCTACATATTATTAATGACATAAAAATAATGATCACATAACCTATAAATTTTTGGGTTTTTTGTACCATTTTTCTTTGTCCCCCTTGGGGTTTAATCTTTCAATCTTTTTGTCACTTGATCTCCATCGTTTTCTCGATCAGTGATTCTTTTTCTGAGCATTTTCTGTTACTTTTTAAATTTTTCCCACTCTATTTCTTTTGGTTTTCCCTCTGAAATGTTGATACCGATGGTTGATTTCTTTCTCTTTGCTTCAATTTCATTTTTCAACTTTTATTTATCGCTTTTTGACTCTTTTATATTTGAAATTTGGTATTTGAATTTTTTTTGTTTTAATTAGCGATTTTCCAATTTTCTTGTATTTTAATGATTAATTTTTATTTTATTTACCCTTTTATGTCTTAGTTCACTTTCTATTATCTTTTATTTTTTTCTTAGTTTATTTTATATATTTTTATTTAGTTGTAATTTCCTTGGCTTCCTTTCCTAATTTATTTTTTCTACATTTTTTTGTTTAAACGGAGTAATTTATTGATTTTATTATGTTTTGACCCAACATTATTTTTTTAGCTTATTTACCTTTTCTGATTTTTTAATAAAATTTCTTATTATATTTTCTCGTTTCTCATATTTATTTTTTTGTATTTTTCGCTCTTTTCCTTTGACAATTTGAATTTCCCTCGTTTTTCTTAGTCGTCTCTTTCACTTTGATTAAACAACTATTTATTTTCCCAGTTTTTACTGTCGAATTCTCACCGGATAAGCTTCATTGAATCCAAAAGTCTCAATAATACTCACCAGGTGAGACCTGTCGAACCGTTGATTCATTATTTTCTTTGAGTGCATCTCATAATCCTTGGAATGTGGGTCTCCTAAATGAGAATGAACATTGGATCCGTGCCGTAAGGTACAAAACGAACAAAATAATTCACCAAGATTCATAAAATAATAATTTTATTGGAATATTTAATTTCGAAGATGAGAGTCATTGCATCACTGAGCCATTCCTATGTCACACAGACGAGAGATCTACCCTGGATATCCCAAATGCCTGTCCAAATGAGAATCTAACATTTAACCCTCATACCTAATGCCTCATTAGTATTTAAATCGTTCATTAAAACTTAAAATTTGAATCAATTTTATTTTTCTTCCTTTTAACTTTGGGCAGAAATTTCAACGATTCGGTCAAGTTTATCCAGCATTTTTAATCTATCCTCACTTCTTGATTTTTGTTCAATCTCTTTCCAGCTTCTGATTCGAGTTCAATCGGAATTTAGTTTGTTTGCTACTTGAACTTTCCGAGTAGAGATAGGGTCTAGATCGAGTAGGTTTAGAGTGATGGCTCTAGTTTTTGAGTCGAAACATTCTGCTGATCTTCTTTCTTTTATATCCTTTTTAACTCTAGTAGGTAGGTGTCCATCTGTACTCAGAGATCCAGTCGGGAAACAAATTATTCAAGTTTTGCCTACCAGCCTCACTCGTACTTTTTTCCACCAGACCACCAGGAGTAGATCGAACTACTTCTGGTTATTCATTCGTTTGTCATTATGTCGAATTTTGGTGCATGTTATGCAATTATAGGTGTCATCAGATTATTTTAGAGAAAATCTAATAACATTTAATATTTGTAACTTTCAAAAATGAAATAGAAAGGCAGGAACGAAACACGAACTTGAATAACCAAAACTTTTGATATTGCTGCGCTGCCATTCCGGAAGTTTATTTAATCATTCTTAATCATTTGAACTGTTCACCCATGATCGTCTCGCTTCTTTTCATTGTTTCGCCTATCAACCACTTTGCAAGTTATCATATTAAGCTGAAAGGTTTAATCAATAGGATTAACCAAAACAAATCGGGACCCTTGATTGAATGTATTAACTATCCTACGCATATCTAAATGGTTTCATCCTCCACATGCCTGACCTCAAACAAATGACATGCAGAACATACCCATGATAAAAATGTACAAGTAAGGGAGGTTTATAAAATATATAATTAAGGGAAATTTAGCTTTGATATATTTCCTTCCGATTTTATTTTCTCTAAATTTTCAGCTCCTGGACTGTGAATAATCTTTCTGTACTGGATATTTTCTGTTTTTGGTTTTCGGTTCCGTTTTTGTTTGTTTTTTTGTAGTATTTCATTGGGTATTTAGGATTCCACTCTACCTCAGTTGGTTATAGTGTTAGGCTTGGTATTGATAATTTTTCAAAAGGGTAATTAACGTTTTCATCGTTACTTCACCTGATCAGAAAGAAAGCAATTCTGCTAAACAGAAATTGGTTATCGAGTTAATCGATTAAATCAGTTGTAACAGTTTAAGCAGGGCTTAATTAGTATTTGAAACACAGCAACAATTTTTTAGGGAAACTGCATTGCTAGGCTTTTAACATTTAAATATCAGAAGCTAAGTATTTAGGGAACGTTACTACCGATTCTGGGTAGTAATCGATCACGTTTAAACTTATGGAATCCTTCGTCTTTTCCCTTTCACTGGTGAGCGGTGCTGTTGATCAATTAGGATTCTGCATTCGCCGTCTTAGAAATACCTGAGGACGGTTTGTATAACCGATATCTTTGCTTCTGTTATATTGCGACAACTTTTTGGGTAACACGTTTTGTAATTTTTATATTGTATATCATAAACCACAATTGTATTTATTTGATAAATAAAGTTTATTATCTAAAGCGAGTTGTGTTCTTATTTGTGAAATTAATAAAGAACTTTGGAGTCAGATCAAGAGAGCGTGTGTTAGTCGTATATCCAGATTTTCTTGTGGTTCCTCAGTGCCTCACTCTCAGCATCCGATCAGCGGCTGAGTAAATTCATCTATGTGCTGCTGACTCAGCATCTACCTTTTTAAGAAGAAAAAAATTGACCTTTCAATATGCCTCTATCTCTTTGGGTTTTATCTTCTCCCTTTGCTGCAAACGGCCTGCTTGTTTCAACGCCTAACTTTTGTCTTTTTATCCTTCTGTGGTTTCTTTCTGACATTTTCTGTCAATTTCTGTGTTTTATTTTCCCTGTTTCCGCCAAGTTTTTCCCTAAAATGTTGGTATCAATAGCTCGTCTCTCTATTCATCTTTGCTTTCATATTATTTTCCTATTTCTTATTTATCCTTTATGAGTATTATTGGAATCATACTTGCATTTCTCCATTTTTTTTATCATTGATTTTTTTTGTTTTAATTAATGTTTTTCTATATTTTTTATTGTGCTTTAATTTTTAATTCTCATCTTTTTGCATTTTTTGTTTTTTAATCTAATCTTTTCACTCTTCCAATTTGATTTTTTCGCATTTCTCATCAGCTTGTATCTTTGTTTTGAAGAGCGATTCGTGGGCTCCATAGAGGCATTCTACCTCAATTCGCTTTACACTAAAAACCCAAATTGTTATTATATTTCATATCATTCCACTAGAGAATGAGAAAATTGGAATGGTTGTTCCTCGGTGTTTTTCTTCGGAACCTAAATGTTGCTTCGGTCTCTCAATAAAACAAAATCCTAATTTTATCAATTTGTTAAATCAAATAAATTGTAAAGATTTAGTGGCCTAGGCGTACAAATGATATATTTACACAATACTTTATCAAATATCAGCATATGAGTATTAGTGGAACCTTACTATCGATACTTACTATCGTTCCATTGAGGGGTAGGGTTAATAGGATACTCGATTATTTGTTTTGAGAATTTCGTTTCTTTTAATATTGCTTCTGAACGGTTTCGTTCTGATGAGTTTCGAGAGTTTATCTTTCATTATTTTGAATTGGGTATATTTATACCCCTTGCTTTAACTCAGATAGGATTCCACTCTACCTGTCTGGCGGGTGCTTAGTGTGTCATTCTGAGCACTTAATCAGTGGTTGAATAATTTCAGGTAGATGCTTTTGATTCAGCACTTACTTTTTTAAAGTTGAAATTTCCTTACCTATAAGGAATATCTTTCACTTTTCAGTTCGTATTAGACGAAAGGCCACTAAACGCCCGTCGCAATCAACTTTGATGTTGTGCTTTAGGGGGTTACTATCAATAAAAGATTTTCTACAACGAGAACTGCTAATGATTCGACGAATCGCTAGGTTCATGGGCTTCTGTAGAAGGTGTCATGCCTCGCTTTACGCTGTCCCTTAACCATTTTCCTTAATCATGTACTCACTCTCTTATTAATCACCGCCTGCTTCGAAAATTTAGCAGAAAGGTTAAATAAAACTTCAGTATTATAAAATAGGAATTCACAGTAAAATTGTCTAAAATTAGGTTGACAAAATTAAGCAGTAATTATTTATTTCATGTCGGGAGAAGTTTTACAAAAACTATGTCTAATTTATTATTTAAATAGTCAGATTTATATTTAAATATTTTCAATAGGAGACGATTTTTGTAGGCCTCACGAAGATTATGATATCGTAATTTACTCAATCTATTTATTTAAAATCTTTACTTTTAATATGGCTGCTTCTTAACGATAACAATTGTCAAATGGATTAATTATTCTAGTTATAATATTGTTAAGATCGAAAAGCAGGGGTTTCTGATCTCAACACTATGACTCCAATAAATAAATAAAAATAAGTATAAATATAATACATTTAATGTGGTTGCGCGTATTAAATTGGATAAAGAACAAACTCCTTTCTCTTTACAAAACTTTTATTGAAAATTTACAAACAAATAATGATTTACAACTATTGTACAGATATAAGACAATGGATTTGCTAATCCCTGCTGTTTATCTCAGCCTGCAAGAGATCGATGGCTCCTGTGTAGCACAACGATCGCAAAGTCGACGAAAGAGTTGGATAAGCAAGTAGGAAATAGTTTGGGGCACTCAGAGAATACTAAAGTAAGCTGACACTACTTTGTACTCTCTTAAATTATTTTAATTCCACCAGGATAATAATTTATCCCTCAAATAAATAATTTTACTTCTTTCAAACAAATCTTCAAACGTAGTCCCAAATTTTTCTCCTTCCTCGAACGTAATTTCAGTTTCCCTCTGAATTGCTCTCGCTCAGCAATTTATATAAAATTTCGCAGATCAAAATCTCTGATTTGATCTTTTTGTTTAATTAAAATTTTCCCAGTGATTTTTAATCACGTTTCTCCTCAAGATGCACTAATTATTTAATTTTAGCTCGTCTGAATTTTTTTACGCACTGAACTGTTCACCTAATTATTCCTGTCTCAATTTATCGGCCACTGGTTCTCGTTTTGAACCAGTATTTATAATAAATATTATTTATTTAATATATTATTAGTAATATTATAATTACTTGTAAAAAATCCTGTCATAGGAATTGAGTCTTCGCTCATCTTTATTTGATAAAAACCTTTCTGTGCATCCATCACAGTAAACAACTTCGAATTTTTCATTTTATCATAAATGTAATCTAACAAAGGTAGCGGGTGATTATCAATAACTGTTTGTTCATTTATTTTCCTATAGTCATTACATAATCTAACTGAGCCGTCTCTTTTAGTTCAACCACCAAAGGTGAGGAATATGGAGATTTACTGTATCTTATTATATTATATTTTTGCATTAATTTGATTTGTTTATCTACGGACCCTTGTATACTTTGAGGTATTCTGTACGGGCGTATTTTTATCGGTTTATTTTCTGTTAATTTAATTTCATACTCTAAAATATTAACTTGCCCTAAGTTATATTCGTGTTTTGCGAAAACTTTGTCATATTTACGTAACAATTGATTAACTTTGATATTTTCTTTTCTAGATAAGGCTTTACTATCGCAGCTTGGTGCGTCATAATATTCAATATCGGGATCTCGTTCATCCTCTTCTACTGATAATATCGATTCAGACTCTTTCAGCACGTTAGAAAGTTGTATTACATTACCCACTCTATTCTCTGGGTATAATCTCAATGATTTACTCGCTAAATTCGTTAATCTAATCGGGATCCTTCCTCCCCGTACTGTTGCCAAGTTTTGCACCATAGGCGTTTTATACCTATTTACGAACTGCTCACTCGGTTCGAAAATAACATCTCCTTCCACCTGTTGGTGTGTTGCTACAAAATAAACTGTTTCGGTCCTCGGTGGTATTGTCACCGTTCTATCTAAAATCACAACATCCACACTGTAGGTTTTCCGTTTTCTACCCGTCATTTTCACTAATACGCCTGATGCGCAATTGAATACAATATCTTTTAACTTTTTCAGTATATCCATTCTCATGATACATTCTGCCATACATTGTCTAGTGACCTTGATATCGTGTCTAAAAATTTGATCACACAACCTTAATTCACAATCTAATGTTCCGATAACATTGATAGGTTGTCCATTTGCTCCCGATGCCACGGTTTATGTCGGCACTATTGCTTGTAATTCTTTTTCGTTTAATAAATTTGCTTCGATCAATGTCAAATCTGATCGTGAATCAATAATGGCATGTACCGTATGCCTGTTAACTTTTAATTTAATCGTAGGTTTATGAGTCTTTTTTCCCGTATTGACCATTAAGATTGTTAAGATTCCTCGAATATTATCTCTGAACTTTTGTTGATTATCAGTATCTTTGTCATTTTCGGATTTTATTTCATCTTTATACTCTTCCTTTAGCCGTTCCAACGTGCTAAATGGATATTTCGTAACATCTCCAATACTGATGTACCCAAGGGTGGCATCGTCTCGAACTTCATCTGATACATTGGGTATGAGGAAGATGGTAATATATCTGTATTTGTTCTAAACTCGAACATTTTTAGCATTTCCTGTTCAACTCGTTCTTTTTTCTACCGTCATATGGTGACAAATAATTCACAGGCCACTCCTGCCGTATCCTCCTTTTTGCTTTAACAGGATACTGTTGTAAAGTACTATTTTCAAAATTTTGAAATTTCGGTTTTTTGTTGTCTGGTTTTATTGATGTGTTGTCTGAGATCTTATAGCCCTCTAGGTTACCTCCCTCGTCAGAATTGTCATCGTCTCGATGACTAGGTTCATACATTATTAATTCATGCTTCTTTATGCTTTGTCTCCTCATTCTCTTAATCTTTTTATTATGATGATGAAATACCGCAGTCTGCACAAACTGGACACATTCCTAGTAACAACTTCCAAGATCATCCCCCGATCTTGAAGATACTATAGGTGGAAAATAATTGCGATATGATTATTTTCAATATCATCACTATTGCGTATATACCTGAACATCCTGCTACAAAAATACCAAAGTTTGTAAATCTACCCCAGATTTTCCGTATTACGTTTGATGCAGCTTGTTTGTAATGTTCTGGTCCAAATAATAAGTTATAGTCCGGTTTTCCATCATATGATTGATAAATTCTTGTTATTATTTCTGTTACTCCCCGATCTCTGATTTGGGGAAATACAATTGCTCTCCGAGCTTCTTCATTATCTTCCGGAGTATATCTTTCTATCTGGCAACGAAATCCAAATATTGTTTATTTTGTATAATGGTGACATTGCTGGATTGCAAATTGCCGTTAATGGTGATGTAACCTCCTTTAATAACTGGTGTGATACTGGCATCAGGAATCTCAATTTTCCTTTATATTTCACAGGAAGCTCCAACGTGCATCGATCATATTTGGTAATTTCTACCTCTATTGCTTTACATTGGTAGCTATAAATTGCTTCACCCAAGATTCTACCAAATGTTCCTTCCTCTGTCAACATTGGCATTATTAAATAGGGATTAGCTATAGATATTGCTAATTTATTCCGTATTATTTCCCGATTTAAACGACAGTCGTTCAGGATCACTTCCTGATACACGTCTAATAATTGTTTCTGCAGATCATGATACAAGAAATCAATCTTATTATTGATATACTTGGCTATTTTAATATCTGATAGATGTAATGATTCTGCTGCTGGAACATATTTGTATGCTAAGTATATTCCCTTGTAGTTGGTTTCAAATATTGGTACACCACATTTTGTTGTCTGTTTCTTTCTGACTAAACGAATTGCATCTGTTGGGTCCTTGGAGACTAATACTACTGCTGTGATTTTCTCCGGTACTACTTCCTTTTTCGTTTTGTGAGCTATCTTGTCTCCCCAACCACTTTGTTGTGCTTCCTGAGACGTAAAACCTTTCCCATCTAGCCTTGAAAATACTACCTTTTTCAGGTATCCTAAATCACAAAAATCTTTCATTGATTGATGCGTTAGTACTGCCAGACTAGTTTTACAATAATCATATATCACTTTGCATTCAGGATGAGACAGCATTTTCCCCGTGGATACTTCAAAAGTTCCTTCGTACTCGATCAGCTCTACTGTGTAGTCCTCAATTGTTACCACATAGCTTACTACATTGGAACCTCTTAATTTCTTTCTGCCATGACAAGAACCATCATCTGCTATCGGTCCTCCCGGGTAATAGTTATACCCAACTTTTTCCCTTCTTCCGCGGTAATTGTTACCTCATGATCTATTTTAACTGTTTTTGACTGAAAAGCATTTACACAATCCTCGTGTGGGATTATTAAAGGTATGGGAATGAGTTTAGCTCCTAAAAATGCTGAATAATTATTCGATCCACAGTAATATTCAAACGTCGCTCTCTGTATTCGAAATTCCCTTACTCTGGTCCTGTAAAACTCTGTTTGCTGATTAACATGATATTCCACGTCTTCCCTTTTTGCAAATTTATCGGGATATGCTTCCTTGCATTCTACTGTGTCTACTAATGAGTAGATTCGCGATAGTATTGGTTCGCTACAATCATATGCCGCTAGGGAATTTGTCTGTCGCAATATTCCAATCATTACCAACAGCATCATCATCCAACTAGTAAATCCACTTGTTCCCCGTGGACTACTTGAAATATTTTCTGTCAACAATTCTTCATTTAACTCATATCTTCCTTTTGCTTCCTTTATATCCCAAAACCTGTGCTCAGTCATCCATGTTCCGAAGTTCACTTCGATGATATCCGTTAACCTGTCTATGGCTGCTGGGACTCTCGACGAATCATCTTTAATTATGATTAATGCATTTTTAAACATTAAGGCTAAAATCGTTATCATTTTCCCTTTCACTAGGTTTTCGTCTATGAATTGTCCTGCTACTTCGAACATCTCTTGTTCTGTGGTGCTTCCTGAAATATTTTCCATAGCTTTCTTGACTTTTTCTGCAATTTTCTCAACATTAACACTTTTAACTTTCTTAATTTGCAAATCGGGCTTAATCAGTCGTAATATTTGATTTAATCTTCTCCATGTTTCCGTTTTATCACTAGCGTTTCCAACGCTTTTATCAATTTGGCTCGCTATCCCTGCTAGAGCCTGATTAGTTACATTTTGTATTGTGACTGGTTTTAGAAGTTCTCTTGGAGGTGGGTTCATTTGACTTTTTCTCGGTCTACCCCTTTTCTCCTTCCTTTTAGTCTCGACTAACTTCGGGCTCACCCTTTCTCTTGGTGGCTCGACTTGTCGCGAAGTACTAGCTCCGATGTTTGTTTCATCTCGATTTAATTGTACTTCCTTATCTTCCTCTATTGGAAATATTTCGACTAACTCGTCTTCAGTGTTATCAAGTTCCTTTAGATATTTATCTATCTCTTCATCTTAATCTACTGTAGTTACGGATTCTTGATGAGTATCCCTATCTACTTGTTTTTGCTCGGGATGCACAGTTTCATCCTCCATTACAGCATTATCTGGCAATCTCAACGTTGCCCATTGATCCTCTGGGAACTCTACCAGTAATATTAATACAACTGTTTCATCATTGGGAAAACATCCAACATCTACTAGAAATTCGTCGTCATCCACCTGACAGCCATGTATCATTATTAGGAATGATTCTTTTACTATTTCTGATATTCTTTTTCTCAGTTTCTTTACTCTATGATAACATGAGAATTGTTGTATCAGGTGTCCTCTCTTGGGTATCCTGATATCTAACATCACTGGACCTTGTCTACCTTCCAAATGCCTGATAGCATGTCCATTTTTAATCAGTAGCATCTTTGCTTGTGTCTGAAATTGTGATGTCTCTTTTAATAAAGGCACCACCAATGGCAATATCTCTCTAAGAGTATCTACTGCCATTCGCAACTCCAGTATCCAATCCATTATCATCTTAATGGTTTCCCCATCTCTTGGGTTTTTCATCAGCTCGATTTCCAATCTATGTGGTACGGCTGATATTTGATTTAATTGATCAATCTCGCTTATTGTAAGGACATTATCCAAGTCCACTACTGTAACAGTTTCCCTTTTTATATTATTATTAAAATTATTATTACTACTCTGAAAGTTATTATTATTATTATTATTATTATTATTATTATTATTATTATTATTATTATTATTATTATTATTATTATTATTATTATTATTATTATTATTACCACGAAAATTCCTATCGGGGCTTCTATTTCTATTATTGTTATTACTTGATTTATTCCCCCCAAAACTGGCCTTACAAACTGACGCTACATGTCCCTTGCGCCTGCATTTCTCACAATTTAGGTCCGAAATTCTACAGTTTGATGCCACATAATTATTTCTCCCACACTTGGTACATAATTTGTCCTTTGGAGAATTATTCCTACTTTTACAATCTTTTGACATATGTCCCTTTTTATGAAAATTAAAATACTCAATTTCTGACTTATTGCTACTAATTGCGAAATTATTTGACTTTTCAATGCTACTTTCAATTAAACATGCTTTGCGAGTTAATTCCTCTAAATTATACCCTATGTGTAAACTGAGTGCATTTCTCATCGCTGACGATAAACCTGACCAAAACTGATCTTTCACTAATGGTATAGTCGCATCGTTCCAGGCTGCCCTATTACCAAATGCTCTCTCTGCCAACATCATTATTTGATATGAGAATTCCCCAACATGCTCACCCGAATTTTGTCGCCTGTTATAAAACTGTTGTCTCAGCACTCTAGTTGCATCCCCCGGTAATATTCTGTTTTGTAACGCTAATCGCAATACATTCCATTCAACTGGATGCTCGGATATTATAACATCATTATATATTTCCTGCGCCATCCCTTTTAAATATAAAGGTAATCTCAAAATCATTACCGGTTCCGGGAATGCTAATGCTTTGGCTAACTAAAAATATTCGGACAAATTCTGGAAACTCCCCTGGGTTTCCACTAAATGGTTTAATCGGAATGGTTGGATATCTCATAAAATCTACCGCTGGTGGTTGAGCTACTGGCACATTATTATTTTGTAAATTATTCTCATTTAGATTTTGTAAATTATTTATATCTGCCATTATTTGTTGGTTTCTATTTCCTGGTCTAAAATTTATTACTCTCCTATTTCTTAACTCAATGCTTCAAAAAGAGGTTTGTCTTTTATAAATAAAAATTCTTATTCCCCCGTAAATTATATCACGTCGGGCTCACCAAAATGTTAAGATCGAAAAGCAGGGGTTACTGATCTCAACACTATGACTCCAATAAATAAATAAAAATAGGTATAAATATAATACATTTAATGTGGTTGCGCGTATTAAATTGGATAAAGAACAAACTCCTTTCTCTTTACAAAACTTTTATTGAAAATTTACAAACAAATAATGATTTACAACTATTGTACAGATATAATGGATTTGCTAATCCCTGCTGTTTATCTCAGCCTGCAAGAGATCGATGGCTCCTGTGTAGCACAACGATCGCAAAGTCGACGAAAGAGTTGGATAAGCAAGTAGGAAATAGTTTGGGGCACTCAGAGAATACTAAAGTAAGCTGACACTACTTTGTACTCTCTTAAATTATTTTAATTCCACCAGGATAATAATTTATCCCTCAAATAAATAATTTTACTTCTTTCAAACAAATCTTCAAACGTAGTCCCAAATTTTTCTCCTTCCTCGAACGTAATTTCAGTTTCCCTCTGAATTGCTCTCGCTCAGCAATTTATATAAAATTTCGCAGATCAAAATCTCTGATTTGATCTTTTTGTTTAATTAAAATTTTCCCAGTGATTTTTAATCACGTTTCTCCTCAAGATGCACTAATTATTTAATTTTAGCTCGTCTGAATTTTTTTACGCACTGAACTGTTCACCTAATTATTCCTGTCTCAATTTATCGGCCACTGGTTCTCGTTTTGAACCAGTATTTATAATAAATATTATTTATTTAATATATTATTAGTAATATTATAATTACTATTTATAGTAACAGTATAATTAAATATTACTACAGTACAATCCGCTTAATAGCACATCGTTTATTATCACAATACGCTTATTATCACGCCAAGATGTAGAACAAAAACCGTAGATAATACAGTACAATCCGCTTAATAGCACATTCGGTTTATATCATATTTATATATTGGCCGGACCCCGTGATATTAAGCGGATTCGACTGTATATAGTATATATATACTATATACAATTTATTTCTTATTTCTTATTTATAGTAATTACTTAAACCTATATTTTATTTCCAGTAATTATTTATTATTTTTATTTACACTATTTCTAATTGTAGTTATTTTTATTTGTTTTACAATCAAGGCTCCAGGCCTATCCCTAACAAGTCTTACCTCCTAACAATATTAAGACAAAATTTAAGCCTATAATTAAAACAAATAAGTTTATTATAATTAATTTTTTTCAATTATATATATTTTAAATCAAGTCCATCTCTCATTCTCGTTATTTTCCGGGAGCTTCCTGCTAGATGGACTGGAGCTACCGCCTGCGCTTCCTTTTGAATTTTCCAGGTTAAGGCTTACAGTGTTTCCTTGCCATTGGAGTTGTTGCCTGCATTCAGGAAATCAGTTATTCTATTGCAGGAAATCTACTCTTCCAACTCCAGCGTCGATATGATTTCCATCACGGAAAACCATAATGTTTTAGGCCTGCTTTCGAAAGGCTATTTTAGGATCTCGGATTGTTCCCTGGTCTTCAGCTCGAGCTTTCTCCAGGGCCGTTCTGCACTTGTTCCGATCGGAAACATGTTCCTTCCATTCTTACGAGTGACTCGGTCCTGTTGGTGAGCCGCTTCTGTCTTATAGCTCGCTACATCGCTCCGGAAGCTCATCGAATTGCAGTTCGATTTTTGTGACATCCGCTATCTTTCATAGTCCCCGTCCCTCTGCATTCTCTTCATCGTTTTATTTGTCCGTAACCTAAATGTCTCCAATTTCGAAAGAGCCTCTTATCAATATTCGAAAAATGGTAAAAAAAACTGTGATAAAGAATAATAGATGGTAATGAATAGCAATGAATAATAGTAACTAATGACTATAATAATAATAATAATAATAATAATTATAATTATTATGTTAAGATCGAAAAGTGGGGGTTACTGATCTCAACACTATGACTCCAATAAATAAAAATTGGTATAAATATAATATATTTAATGTGGTTGCGCGTATTTAAATTAAATAGAATGACGAATTAAAAACAAACTCCTTTCTCTTTACAAAACTTTTATTAATAATTTACAAATAATAATTTACAACTATGTGTACTGATAAAAATCCAAGACAATGGATTTGTTAATCCCTGCTGTTTATCTCAGCCTGCAAGAGATCGATGGCTCCTGTGTAGCACAACGATCGCAAAGTCGACNAATCCAAGACAATGGATTTGCTAATCCCTGCTGTTTATCTCAGCCTGCAAGAGATCGATGGCTCCTGTGTAGCACAACGATCGCAAAGTCGACAAAAGAGTTGGGTAAGTAAGTGGTAATTTATTTTGGGGCACCCAGGGAATACTAAAGTAAGTTAACACTACTTTGTATCCGCTTAATTTAACTACTCACGGATAATAATTTATCCTTTAAAAATTCTTTACCTCTGAAGTAAATTGATTGTAAATTCTCAAAACGTGATTCCTCTCACTGCTATATTTCTCGAAAATCTTTTCTGTCCCTACAATGGATAATTTCCCTTTATATATAATCTGCTCGATTCAATTTTCTTTCCACACTGATTGAAATCTAGATTCAATCTTCTGATACGAATTAATTAATTTTCGATAATTGCTAAATTGTCACGTTTCTCCTCGTGTTACTATTTTTAGTTTTCGTTTTCCGATTTGTTTTCGTTTCAAATATTTGCTTCCTAAATTTCTCGTCAAATTATTCGTCCCTGATTCTCGTTTTGAACCAGTATTTATAATAAATATTATTTATTTAATATTATTAGTAATATTATAATTACTATTTATAGTATCAGTATGATTAAATTTTACTATGTATAACTTATTTCTATTTATAGTATTTGATTAAACCTATATTTTATTTTAAGTAATTATTTATTATTTTTATTTACACTATTTCCAAATATATTAATTTTTTATTGTTTTGAATTTAAGGCTCCAGGCCTATCCCTAACAATTATAATAATAATAATTATAATAATAATAATAATAATAACAATAATAATAATAACTATAATAATATAATAAGTGGTAGCGATAATGAATAAAACAAATTGTAATTCGACTACCCTAGTAGAAAGTCTTACCCTCCGATGTGTATTCCGATCAGCAGCCAATCCTTGAAACGTCGTTTCCTGACAATCTTATCCGGATGTTTATTGATATTAAAAAACTAAAAATTTCGCTGCGGATCACCTCCTCCGCCCTTCTTAGTGACATATATCCATTTCATTGTATTATGTGCACTCCAGACTCATTCCATTGATCGTGCAATCCGGAGGAATTAGTTGTTTAAATTCGCGAAACTTTATCTGCAACGCGCCAACAATAATAATAAAAAACACCAAATAAAACAAAATAAAAATATAGCATGAGAGAAAATAAATATAAACAAGAGTAATAAAATGAAAAGTCACAAGAAGTCGTACAAGAAACATATTATTGGAGCATTAAAACAAAATAATCGCTAAAAAGAAACAGAAAACGACTCTAAATTAAGATGTCGGACGAAAGTAATTAACCAAACAATCAGGATCAGAAGATTAAAAATATAATGAAAATTAAAATTAATTAATTAAAAGTAAAAGTAATTTCAGCCAATTAAAACGTTTTAATGGAAAAATAAAAATACCTAAAAATAAATGCAACAAAATGACCTAGGAGTCGATCCTGATTGGCTGGTTCAAAACCCATAAAAGTATATAAACAACCACCTCAGCAGTCATTTTCATCTTATATTTTCAACTTCAATAGTGTTTAGCAGCAGCGTCAGTTATTCCAACTTCTATTTCATAGCGACCCAGCAGTTTAATTAGCCTATTAGCCTATAGCCTATTTTATCGCATTCAATATTTGCAACAGCTTAGTAAATATTTTGTTGTTATTTGTATATATTATGGATTTTAACCTTTGATAAACAGTATTTTTAATGTACCTAATTTTCGTATATGATTATACTTTTGCTCATTTATTTTCTCAATTCTCTCTTATTATCATTTAGTGGTTATGATAAGGAATTTAGTTTTATGCCTTTTTATCAGCAACTTGAGAGATACGCTGGTAAAGAGCAAAGAGGGCTCACTGCTCTCTTACCTTATAGACCGGATATTGTAGTCAAGCCTGATCAGCACAATTCAGTGATAGTTCGAAGGGAGTTCCTGGGTCAAAGTAGTTGATGTTGGATGTCAAAGTACCAGTATTTAGGCATGCATTTTTAAAGGAGGCATTTTTATATCTGAACTGATATAAGTATAGTTATAGAGAATTCAGGAAAGTTATTCTTTGCAGCAGTTGAGGGAAAGTCCGTCCAAAATATTAGCGAATTTTAAGTAAAATCAGAATAAACGATTAATAGGAAAATGAAAATGATAAAGGCTGAGAAAATTTCAGTTTATGATACGAATTATTATAAAATTGACGGTAACATACCCGGCAGGTTTATATTTGTTAGCTCTGAATCCAGCATAGGCATATTTCCAAATCATGGATGAGATCGAGATAGAATATATTGGACAAGAATGTCGAATTGAGACTATGCCGAAAGGAGATACAACTACTGAGAAAGAAAATTTACCATTTGGAGGGGACCTGGTCCCCCCCCCCCCCTCTAAATGAAAGAGGCAAACAAGAAGCTCCTTTTCTTTCTTTGTTTGATAATTTTTGCCTGCGGTCGATTTTTTATATATTCGTTAATAATAAGACTGCGTAATGTTAAGCTGCCACTCTCTTGTGCGTTCCGGTTGCGAGTAGAAAGGCGTGTGGAAGTTTGTTTTCGCTATGGAGGAAGTTGTGGATTCCACTTAGTTCACTTAGTGTTAAACATTTCATTTTTTTCTTTTGTTTTGTTGTTGGGTACTTTGATTGGGTTTCTGGATGATGGCCTATGTTTGTGTGTTTTAACTTGATTAACTCGATTACTGAAAATTATAGACTATGGCCATCAATTATCTATGGAGGATCTTCGTCTATGTTATTACTATTATAATTATTATTCTTTCAATTCATCCTCCCCCTTAACCTTTGAATTCTGTGGAGCTCGCTACTTTGCTCAGGTAGTTGTTTTGGTGGATTTGTTCTCTTTCGCCTTTCTCTGTTCTTTTCTTTGTTGTAGTTGTGGTAGTTGGAGAGTTAGTTTTACTTTGATTTTCCTTCTTTGAGAGTAAGTTTTTGCTTGTACTTTATTGAGTTTTTGACAGTTGTTTTTGTTAGTCTTTGGTTAGATTTTTAGGGTGTTTCTGGTTTCTGGAGTCAAGTATTTATGCCCTTATTTTAACTCAGGTAGGACTCCACACTCCCTAAGTTTATTTTGTTAGGAAAAGTTGTATTTATCTCAAAACAATACAGGCCAATTAAGGCATAAGGGGAGAACTTCTCAACCCTTCATAATAAAAAGTTTTAAATGTACAAACATAGGTCGCTGAGACGGTTCCAGGCGACAAACATGGTTTAGATAGTTCCATAGCTACTATGGAGTAGGCTCTCCGTGGGCCGGCTATAGTAAGGTAATAAGGTATAATATAAATATTGGAATGCTTTGAGTACTTAGTATAAATAAGTTCAGCCAACATGTCTGGGAATAGTGTGTCTGGGACAAAAGCTGAACTCCTCTTTGATCATAGGAGGTTATATACATGAGTGTTGTAGCATATCAAATATCCGGGACGCGGGTTTAGTCAGGTCAGAGGTGCAGGATCATTGTTAGTGAGAGATGTAGCATGATAGTGTGATGTTAGCAGGATCAATGTTGATTAATGTAACACAAAAACACAAATTGGATGAAAACAGGATCAAAGTTGAAAAACAAAACAGAAGTCAAAATCAGATTATTTCAGGATCAGGGGATCATTGCAGTGGCCGGGGCTGTTGGACTGTCCTGGCAGGTTTCCGGGTGCCGGTGTGGCAGTTTGCGAAGGCGTGCTGACGGGCCGATCCAGGAGGCACGCATCACGATCAAAGGGCATCCAGGGCCGTGGCAATTCAGTAGGCATTCACATTGATAGTGCCAGTGGGGCAGTTTGCGAGGGCGTGCTGATGGGCCGATCCAAGAGGCACGCATCACGATCCAAGGGCATCCAGGTCCGTGGCAGATCAGTAGGCGCGGTCCAGATTCAGCGAGGTCATCCCATTGTATGCTGGTAGCAGTTCTAATAAATTATATGGGGCATGGCATATCAGCCAGAGGGATAGGGCCAATATATATTGAATAATATAGATAGAATAATATATATAAATAAAGAGCAGTAAAAATTTTATATAGGAGCAATATGTAGGAGTATTTAGGTTAGCTAGGCAAATAGTTAGATATATTGTGGGGCGAGGGCACCTGGTCGTGGGGGGTGGGTCTCTCATTGCGACGATTCTTTGTATGTGTGTTCCCTATATATGTTATAGCTGCTCTGTATCGCAGCGGTGCATGCCTTTTCCGCAAGGTCCTTAATTTCGGCTTTAGAGAGACCTATTTTCTTTAGGATTGCATCATTTTGTTTATCCCAAGAACCAAGGGTGCCAACCACAAGAGCAGAAAGAGAGGTCTTACGTTTATGTAGATGCCCAAGCTCAACGGCTAGGTCCTTATATTTTTCAAAGTTGTCGGCGCGAGCGTTGTTGAAGTTGGTAGCAGATTCATAGGGCACTTTTATGTCAAGGAGGTGTAAGTTACGATTTCTGCCAGACTGGATGAGGAGGTCAGGGATAAGCCTCGTTGATTTTAGCAGCACAGTGGTTGAAGATGTGGGCCTGGGTTTCAGGGTGTGTGTGGCAGTGTCTACATGTGGTCGATTTGTTGGTCCTGAGTCGATGGGGAGAGTAATTTAGTTTAAGAAGGTTGTTTCTTGCCTTAATAAGAAAGAGGTATTGGGCATCGGTCAGGGTAGTAGTTCGGATGAAAAAGGCCACCGTGCTGCTTTCACTGATTGCCTTGGCAATGTAGCCTTGACATTTCATTCGGGTCCAGCGTTCAGCATGGATCAGGCCAATCAAGGAGTGGAGTTCAGAGGAAGTGTCGTGGACATTGTCAATGTCGAAGTAAGTGAGGCGTTCACGATATATTATCTCAAGCTTGAGGGTGTTTTCAACATGTTTGATCTTCGATGATATGCCGTATTTGAGGAGTAGTCTAGTGGACGATTTGCGGAATTTTGAGAAGAAAGAGAAGGTAGGGAATTGTTTGGATGTTTCCCCATTCAGCCATGCTAGTGCCGCGTCTAGGTTGCTATGGCCCCTTGCTTGTGCGAGCTCAGAGGTGACAAGGTTGCGGAAGCTGGAGTCGCGGGAGGTGAGAGATCTGATCATGTGAACGATGCTTTGAACATGGTACTCATCAATCGCTGAAGTAAGTCCCATCCCCCCATTTTAATCGAGGCGTATATGGAATTATTGTTCAACTGCATTATCTTGTCCCCCATGGCGATTTGGAAAATGTCCTTAAGTTTTTGATCAAAGCCAAGGTATTGTGCGTCACACCTCCTAAGGCGTTTGGAGTCGAGCGTCATATGTTTGATTTCACAGTTTCGAAAGGTGAAGATGAGGCGGGAGTGTACGAAGGTCTTATAGGACATCAGTTTCTGGGCCGGGTGCAGGAAGGATTGGAAGATAAGTTTCGTGTCTTTCAGTGCGTTATCAAGTCTGTCGTCGATGTTGTGCCCATTCTTGTGCGCGAAGTCAACGCCCAGGTATCTGTAGAGGTTCGCGTCATCAATAACTGGTAGTGTTTTGCCATATAGAGTGACAGGAAAGGGAGTGCCGGCTGTGTTGAGCGAAAAGTAGCCAGATTTGGATGGTTTAAACCGAAGATTAACCTTTTGGGCCAGTCGGACAGTCTCACCAAGAGCTTCGGTAATGGAGGAGAAGGAGTCGGAGATAAGGACGTGGGTGCTCAGTGTGTCATTCTGAGAACCCGATCAGTGATTGAATCAGCTCAGGCATGTGCGGTTAATTCAGCACAAACCCTTTTAAAGCTAAAAGTTTGTCTATTTGCTTAATTCCAAATTTGATCATAAAAATATTTTATAAGGTTTTTTAACTTCTGTAGGTATCCATCTGCTCACTTTACTCCTACAGAGTTTTGTTGCCGATTTTTAGTGAGGTACCCTGTCATCATTTTAGGTAACTCCTGTAGCTGGTGCCTACTAAGCCTATACATGTTTTAAGAGATTTTGTATCGGATCTAATATTTTGTTTTAAATATGGTAATTTAAAAATAACCAATTTTATCATTAATTGTTCAAAACTTTCCTTTACTAAATCTTAAAATTACTTTTTTGTCGAAATTTAGGTAATTGTTTGTTTTAATCTGACTATTTCTATTATCAATTTTTCCTATTTTTCTACAACTTTTTTTCTTCCAATTATTTGTTTTAATCTAGTGTTTTTTTTCTTTCTATTATTTTTTTATCTAAATCGTTTATTTACACATTAAATTCGAACAGGATTTATTCGCAAACTCATTCTCATTAATTTGTTTTAATCTGACTTTCTAAAATGTTGTAAGCTATTTTCGTTTGCATTTTATTTTCTTGTATTAATTAATTATTTCATTATCAACATTTTCGTCCATTTCTCGTGACGTAGTAAAGGTTTATTTGGTTTTGTCTCACCAATACCATTCCTTCCAGGCACCACAGTCGGATCCGACCGATTTGATATGAAAACTTTGAGTCTCCCGAGTAGTCTGTTGAGTTCAGTCGAGTTCCAAAAGGTTTAGTTGAACTTTGAGAGTTTGCTTGACAGTTCTTTTGATACCCTTTGTTAGCCTTTTCTGGTGATTTACGGTTGTGTAATTTTCAACTCAGGTAGGCCTGATTCGTCAGTGACCAACCGGTTTATAACTAAAAGGTGTAAATTTTGGTTTTCAAAATTTTAATTTAAATAATTTAATTTAAAATTTTCTTTTTATTTAAACTTGTTAATAAAATTAATATTAATAAAAATTTTTAACATTTTTTAATTAATTTATTTATGAATTTCGTTTTTCACTTTTTTTTCATAAATGATTTTTTTCCATTTTCACTTTTTTTGTTTTTTGTATTATATTTGCGTTTTTATTTCTTGTTTTTTCTATTTTTCGACTAATTTTACGCGAGGGGAAAATCATTCATTTCTGAATGTTTATTTTGTCAACACTTTAATTATATTCGCGTGCACCTAGCAACCGCGCATAATTATTTTAATCGACCACTAAACGCCCATCGCAAGCGACGTTCGTACTGCGATTTATCGGGTGACTGTCAGCAAAAGGTGGGCCCCATTACATGCACTGATAGTGACCTGTCGAACCTCTGGGTTCATGGTCTACCGTAAAAGGTGTCGTGCCCCATTTCTTTTTTCTCTTCATCGTTTTATGATTTACTCAACCAGAATTCGACTACTTTCGAACTCTATGTTAGAACTTTTACGAAAACGAGTCTAAAAGAACTCGAAAATATGAGATTTCGATTAGTGTCTTCTGTCGACTCATCTGTGATCACATCGACAAATTCATATTATAGTTGCTCATATTATACCAATATTTATTTTACAAAAAAATTTTCTAATATTATTATTTTGGGGTCCTGCGCGATTGCAGTTGCGATAGTACAGCGCTGATTTATATTCATAGTAAATTTATTATTTTCTCATCATATCATGAATATTATTATTTTTATTAACAGTAAAATCATATTTTTGTCCATTGATCTTTTTTACAATTTCGTTTAATATTTTATTAAACTATCAATAGCTTTTATTTAATATGGATTTTAGCAGAGTCTGTTTTCCTTTTTGAAACAATTATTAAACCGCTTTCTTCAATTTGAAAGTACAAAAGAGTAGTGAGTCATTTGACACTGCGTTTTGATTGGTTGAATAAAAGCATGATTCATTCAAAGCATCATGAATATGGGATATTTTGAGGTGAAGTGACAAGTCATAGGATGAGTCATATTCAAGATTATTTTTTCCGCACCAAATTTAGTATAATTTTGACTTTTATAAAATTTAATTTAGATTTTTATTTTGTCTGTTCTGGTTTTTGTGCGGTTTTTTCGGAATATTTATCGGTTTTGAATTCCGAGAGTTTTCAGATCGATAGCAGTAGTAAAAGTAGTAGTAGTAGTAGTTGTAATATTAGAGGTAATAATAGTATTAGTAATAAAAGTCTCATGAGGTTAAGATTTCATTATGAAAATATAGTTCAGAAATATTAATAAAAATTTAATAAAATTGGATTCTCCCAATTTGTTAGGAATTTTCAAAATTATAAAAAATTAAAAATATTTCTATAAAATTTATTAAAAAATGAAAGTTGTAGTGTACTTGCTCACTTTATTTCTATGATTCCTAATCTGATCCCGTTTAAATATTGCAAGTACACTATATATAAAGCAAATGTTGTCAGTATTAGTTTCTTTAACTATAACATGTTTAATTGACAACGATGAAGGTGTTGGTATATATGCATGTCCTGATAATTGATTGATTGGACAATATTAGATCAAAATAAACCCAATTTCTTTAATTTCATTGATTTGTCATTCACAATAATAATAATTATTGTTTTAAAACTAAAATACAAATATTAAATATTACAAAATTTTATTATTTATGGAGGATTACATGTGGGAAGGATCTTTCACTTCCTGATGTTTAGGGGTGAGGGTTAGAATAGTCGAATATGGAAGCCAAAAAATCGTCGCCAAAGAAAAAAAGCTTTAATTGGTTTTAATCGTCGCCAATGTTGAAACCCGAAAAAATCGTCGAAAATGTAGTACAAAAAAATAGCCGACAATATTAAATCCTAAAAAAATAGTCGAATCTTTAGGAGTCAAAAATAATACAAATTTTTTTAATTACATAATTCATAAAAAATGAAATTAATAAACATAATTAAAACACAACAGAATGAATATTAATTAATATACTATTAATACTATAATTAATGAATTTATTTACATAATGTGACTGTTTTTTGTCGACGATTTTTTTGGGATATTTTGGCATTTGTTGGATGTCGGTTATTTTTAGGGGTTTGCAGTCGGCTAATTTTTCACGATTTGTCGACTCTTTTTTTGACTTCCCTATTCGACTATTCTGACTTTTACCATGTTTAGGCTCGTAGTCTCTATTTATAAGACTTCGGCACGATCATCTGCCGTAGGATCGAAAACTTACTCAATTCAGCGAGTAGGGAGACATGAAATGTTCCCTGACTTGCTGACAGAAAGGGGTTCCGGATCGAATATATCTATCATCATAATTACAATAATATTTAAAGAACCTGCTTCATAATAAAATATAAAATCCTGAATAATAAAAAGCCTTTACTTAAGAGGGAGAATGAACGGTTTAGTTAACTACAATTTAATTTCATTAAAATGCTATACATTGCCTGATAATAAAACATATAGATCAACATACAACAATAAAATTACCGATTGTGCTAAAGTAAGGTGTCCAACTATTTTTTGTTCAAAAAGAGTACACTTTGCAAGTATTTCATAGGTGAAAAAAAAGAAGAAAAAACGATAAAAACTTTATTTTCTTTTAAAAACATATTTTTCTTCGGAGTGGATTTTTTTTTGCTAAATCAGGATGTTTGTCTAATAATATAGCCGACATCCGAACAACTTTCATTTTGCATATTAAATTTGACCATTAAGACGACAGATAATATTTCCACAGAAAGTTGCGACTTCTCACTGCACCGATAATCATTCACTAGTGAAAATACCCTTTCAACAGCAGTATTAGTGCCTGGACAACATAAAATAAAGCCTTGAAGAGAATGAAATAGGATTTGTCCTCAAGCGTGATGACTTCCAAAAATTATAAGATGAAGATTAATAATGTAAGGTTGTTCCAAAAAGTTTTTGCTGTTCCTACAAATGGTTCGCTTGAGATTTAACAAAAACTGTTAAGATTGGTTAAGATTTTTAGTTGAAAAATCAATGGTAAATTGTGAACTGAGACTATTCCTTATATACTATTTTTTGAATTTTGTTAATCAGATAAACAAAAATTGGAATTCTTAATCAAATGAATCTTTCCTCCTCGACCAAAATATCTTATCCTATTCTTATTTACTGAAATTGAAATGTAGTAAGTGAATGAATTCTGCAAAACAAAAAACATTTATTGGTTTCAAAAATTTTTTAATTTTAAAAAATTTAAAAAATACACATTTATAAATAATTGATATTTTTACAAATGATTGACTAAATTTAATTTTACTTTTAATTTACTTTTTCTAATTCGAATTCACGAAAAAATATTTTCCAATGTTTTTTTCACTCATCGGAACTTTATTCTAAACTTTGTTGAACTCCTTTTGGTTTGTTGTTGAATTGTAATTCTTGTCTTCTTTTCTTTGCTTGATTTCTGAAGTGTGATTTTCTATGTTTGATTGAATTCTAAATTCCATTTAGTCTGAGATAGGTAAATTGAATCCGCAAGGTTTATGAAATCAGTTGACGCTTCTTTCTTGTAAAAATGATATCTTTTTGGTTGAGTTTTTTCTTTTTGTCAACATTGTGAATCAACGGTGGATCGTTATCTCGGTGACTTATGATGTTTGCGATCAGTGTGCCCATACAAACCGTCAAGTTGGTCCTGCATACTGTCGTTGAAAAATAATGGGCAGGTGAGCTGCTACCTCAGAACTACTCTCCCCTAAATTTCTGACGGGTCCTTGATTGCCGTTAGTAGGGCTTACGTCCACGTATTCGCTTTTCCTTTAAGGTTGTGTGTGTTTTTGTAGAGTCCTTTTTCTTCTTTTTTGTAGTTATTTTTTGATCGGTTTTTTATACCCCTTTAAGCTCTGGTAAGAGTCTGCTGTGTGTAGAGCCCAACCGATTCCTTTCATTATATTTTGTTTTATTAATTTGTGGTTGCTTACAGCTACTCGATTAATTTGCTGACTAAATCATTGTAGGTGCTTGTTGAATCATCACCTAGACTTATGTATTAAAGAAAATTTAACATTTGGCAATGTCTATAATTAGACATTTGTTTTTGGACAAAATATATAATTTTCTTATAGTAACAATGTTGACAACATGTCTGAGTCATTGCATTTTGTAACATTATTTTAATACATACAATAGGTT
>CAUHTR010002684.1:0-55384 GCA_959609185.1 Schmidtea polychroa | reverse complement strand
ATCGTCCATCAAACATATAAAAATTTTATCGTTATATCATTATTAAATAAATGTTTTAGTCAAAAGAAAAGAGACGTCTAATAAAATTTAATTTTACCATTAACATATAATATTAAATAATATAAATTAATACCTAATTATATACCAAACAAAAATAAAAAATAAAATTTTACATTTTCGGTGCTTCTTGAGTCCGTAAATTGTCAGTGGTAGGCACAAATAGGTGATTGTGACTTATTGAAAATCGCTGTCCTGGTTGATGGCTAAGTTGAATGACTATGAATCCTAAGATGTTGTAACTAAATTTTAAAATTAAAAACTGGGGGAATTAGCCACTCTAATTTCTTATATACTGGATTCTGTCCAATCAGAATCCAACAAGGTTGTATTATTGTATTTTTCTCGTTTTTCCTGTTTTTTATTCTTTTCTTATGTTTTCTTTATTATTTTTGGTGATTTTCTTAATAAATAATTTTAATATTCTTATTTTCTTTTCTTTTGTTGGTTTTTAGGGTATTTTCTCGTGATTTTATATTTCATTTTCTTTAATTATTATTTCTATTTGGGTTTGCTATTATTATTTAATTTTTTCGTTATTTCTTCCTTTTATGACTATTATTTTTCTATTATTTTTCTTTCTTGGCGTAATTACTTAGGGTTTTTATTAATTTTTTCGTTATTTTTATTTCTGATTATCGGTTCTCCCATCTCCGTCCTTACTTTCCCTCTCTACTTGGCTAATTCCTCGCCTAACTTAATACCTATTTGGTTATTTTATATGGCGGTTTAGACTCACTGAGTTTTCAGCCCAACAACATGTAAGAAATCAGTTTCCACAGATGAAGAGAAAGGTAGTCGAATGTTATGCGTGTGGTACCCCGAGACACGTGGGAAGAGATTGTCAAAAAATAAGGTGTACGAGGTGTAGCATGGTAGGTCATAAAGAGGCTGATTGTTACACAAATTTGAAGAGAATGAGATATCGGAGAATCAATGAGAAATTTGGTAGACGATACGAAGCAGGGAATGGTTATCAAGGAACGAGAAAGGAGACAAAACAAGCAGGCAAGAGATACGTAGCATTCATAGACGAACCAATTGATGAAAGAATAGAAGATAAATACAGAGAATGCCCAAATATCAACGCCCCAATAGAAGAGGAGATAGTCGGGGCAGTTTATTAAACAGCGATTCTGACTCCCAAATTATTAATGATTATAATAAAAGTAAAATATCATGTGTTATAGAAAAAGATGTGAAAGATACAGATGTAACGAAATAGGAAAATAATGAAATAAGGAAAGTAAACAGATACATACAAAAGGATTTTGCAGAAAGAGAAATAGAAAAAATACAAATATTCACATTAGATGAATGGAAAATGATATTATTACTTATGATTAAATCCAAGGCCAACCAAGGGTAAATATTAGAATACAAGACCAGAAGATGGAATACTTGCTCGATACAGGAGCTACAGTAAATATCATGAGTTGGAGCAAATTTGAGAAACTTAACAATGTAGAACTAACAACAACGACTGATTCATTGAAATGTACAAATAATAGTGTTTTAAAAACCAAAGGTAATGCAATATTAGAAAAAGGAATAAATGGCAGGGAAATAAGGGTAAAGTTTACGATAGTAAGATATATGACTCCAGAGGTAATTGGTGGTATAGAGTTGCAAAAAAAATTTGGAATACAAATAAAGTTGCCAGTAGAAGAGGTCGAGAAAACGAAGCAAGAGCACAAATGCAGTATCGAAGCCAAATTTGGGAAGACAATAACGGAGATGGAACGATTTCAAAGAGCAAAGAATACTTTAAAGATAAATTACCCTGATACTACTAAAAATTATAAAAAAGAATCAAAATGTTTTATGGCTGATAAATGGGACATTAGCTGCACAAAGCTTGTCGAAGAATAATATAGAAACTAAGGGAAAACCGATAAATATTAAACCTTGGAGATAACCAGTCAACTTGGAAGGTAAAATAGATGAAGCGATAAAATACTTATGGATAAACAATATTATCAAAAAATGTAATTTGCCACTCCAATAATATGCGTCTGGAAGAAAGAAAAGCAAGATATCAGATTATTCCTTGATTTCAGGCATTGAAACCTACTAACAGAGAGACAAACGTTCCCTATGCCGAATATAGCAGAGATGTTAGATAAAGTGGGTGGAGCAAAGTATTTTAGCTCGATAGATCTTGGAAATGCATATTATCAAGTAAAACTGGAAGACAATTCAAAGTTAAAGAGGGCGTTTTCAACCAAATCAGGGCAATACTGTCTTAACAGAATGCTATTTGGAATAGCAGCGGCACCAGGTACGTTTCAGGAACTGATGGGAAAAATATTAATTGGTACGAGATATGCAGCAGTATATCTAGAATATATTTTGATATTTACAGAAACGATCAATCATCACTACGAAGTTTTAAATGAAGTGCTGGGCAAAATTGGAAATGCGGTCTTAGGATAAACCCTGAAAAGTGCCATATCCTAAAAGAGGAAGTCAAATTTTTAGGTCATTTAATCAACAAAGATGGAATACAGACGGGTCCATCAAAGCTAGGCGCGATTAAATCATTTGAAAGCCAAAATGTGTTAAGAATCTGAGAAGCTTCCTAGGAATATGCAATTACTACAGAAAATTTATATAGGAATACGCAAAAAAGGCAAAAGATTTAAAAGAGCTATGCGGGTTAAACAACAAAAAAATTAATTTGGATTGACGGATGCAACATCACATTCGAAAATATGATAAATGCTTTAATTTCCTCACCTTTTCTAGGGTTTCCAGATTCGAAAGAGAATTCATTCTAGATACTGATGTGAGTTTTGACACGATTGGAGCATTGTTATCACAGAAACACGACAAACGGTTGTGAAAAGGTTATAGCATACAGTTCTCATGCAATGAGCAATCATGAAAAGAGACGTTGCATAACAAGGAAAGAGTTGCTGGCAATCTATTATTTTTTCTAAACACTTCAATCATTATTTATATGGAAAACGGTTTATTTTGAGAAAGGACCATAAAACTATCACGTTTATGTTAAAAAAAAGAAACCAATAACAACGCATTTTCAGACATGGATTAACTACCTCACTAGTCTAGATATTAAAATAGAGAATAGAAAAGGTATAGATCATGCAAATGCAGATATGTTGAACATGCACAAAATGTTTATTGGTACACGAAGACGCGAAAGTGGAGAGAATAAGAAACCCGAAGAATAAACACGATGGAAAAAACTGAAGATTATAAGTGGCAAAAAGATAATGCAGAAATAGAACAAATAAAAAAGGAAATAGCACAGAGTTCAAGTTGGAAATTTATACTGGTAGACAACGTTGTGAAAACTATAGAGGGTAAGATATGGATACCTAGAGACAAAAGACAAGAAATGATTAAGAGTATGCATATTTTGTTATCACAAGCAAAGGCAGAAAGGGGGACAAAATATGTAGCGGACAATTACGATATGGGAGACATAAAATAATCAGGAAAAGAAACAATTGGACAATGCAAGGCATATCAAAGAACGAAAGTTGTGACAACAAAGATGAAGGAAGAGACAATAAAGCTGATAGCAGAGGAGCCGTGGGAGAAAGTGTACATTGTATATATGTGGTCCATTACAGGAAACATTCATTAAAGAAAATATATATAATCGCAAGTTATTGATCAGGAAACAGTGAAGGAAACAGAACTACAAAAATAGATTCTTAGTTTTGGTGCACCATAAGAAAATTCACACAGATTGTGGAATAGTATTTAAATCTAAGATGATGAAAAATGTAACAAAATCAATGGGAATTACACTATGCTTTCAAGTCCATACCACCATAATACAAATGGTGTGATAGAACGTCAATTCAGGACAATAAGAGACTATAAATGCATCATTAAAAGAAAAAACTTAGAACAGATTGGGCAGAGATCATACCAGAGATTGAATTTACCATGAATGCAACATTTCAGAAATCAATTGGGCGAAGTCGCGCAGAAGTAATATTTGGAAGAAAAATAGCTCGAGAACAATTTCATAGTAAAGCGCCGATTTCACAAAAAGAAAATACACGAGAAACAACGCAGACATAAAGATCATTCAATATTGGAGATGAAGTTCTAGTAAAAGTCGAATCAAAAACAAAAGACAAGGAAAGATACGAAGGGTCATACAGAATAAAGCAGAAGATCTATAATCGCCGATATCTGCTACAAGACGAATAGTGAAAAAATGCCTTCAAAGAAATGTTGAAAAGATGAAGAAATTTCTTTAAGAAGGGGATGTGAGGTGTTTTCAGCTGAGAATTGAATATTTCATATATTTATTAAAATAATTTTAAATGATAAATAATTGACTATTGAAATAACTTTTAAAATATATTTATTTATTATTTAAAATATATTTATTAAAATATATTTATTATTAAAATATATTTATTATAAAATATATATATTATTCAACGCTGAAAATTTGTTTGAAAATTATACAATATTTCACAAAATAAATACTTATGATTAAATAATTATGACGTTTAATTTTGAACTGGATTTAAAAAATAATTTAATAGATGTGTTAGCAGCTTCTAATAAATATAATGTTTGAAATATAAAAAAATATGAAAATGTATAAAATTTATAAAAATATAAAAATTTATAAATGTGTAATATAATATAATATACTATAATAAAATAATGTAATATAATGTAATATATGATAAAAGACAAATTTAAAAAAACCACCGGCTTGATGTTGATTTCTTCGTCATTTACAAACTCTTCTTTTTTAGAAATTCTTCTGGTCCGTAGTGCTGTGCACGAGCCTCTAACGCTTATTTCTTTGTTTTTGAAAAATAGACTGGCAGCAATTTATTCGTTTTGTCAAATTCGGTCGGTTGAGAATTGTTTGCCGATGAATCGTCGGGATTCAGAATGCGAAAATCGATTCAATTGTTATGCTTCTGTGCTGTGGATACTCCATTCATTACTGACATTAAACACGAGTTACTGTCTGGCAATCAAGTACGAACTATAATAAATCACCTAGAAAATTCCATTTGTCTATTATTCAATGAGCTATTGATTTTAAAGATGCGTTTAAAATAGCGAAAGCAATTTTAATGAAACCGCCAAACAAATTGACACAGTTTACGAGATAAATGCTTCCATTGAATCAATTTATAAATTTTTTCACGAACTTTTCGTCTTGGAAAACTGTAGGCAGCCATATTTAGTCGAACAAATGGATGATGGAATATCGGATTTCAAATCGGTTGTGTAAATGCATTCGCTTTTTTCAGGATTTATGACACCAATTATAATTACTATGAAAAACATAATTAATAACAACGAAAATTTATTAATAATAAAATTGTGATGTCGATATCTGAAACCCATCTGATGATGATTTGGCTGACATGCTTGCTGAAAGGTTCTATCCGCTTTGGTACTAAGAATTTCTATCTCCATATTTTCTTTTAAAAGTGCTTTTTTCTAGTTTTCCGGTTATTTTAAAACGTGTGTATTTTTCTAATCTGGTTATTTAAACAAATGGCATCCTTAAAATGACACACAATTTTATTCAACACTCCATACAGTAGCTTGCCTATTGTATTTGGCATGGCATATTTATTATGCTGTTGTTATATTTTCATTAATAAATTATTGACTTTCTATATCTTTTAGTACATTATAATATTATATATAAATGATTGTAGTGCAAAAATAAATTGATATAAAAGGAGGAATATTAGAAACAGAGAGAAGAATTAAAATATTAAGCTATAACGAGTATTGATTGTAAAGCATTATCAGTAATTTCCCCAGCAGAGACTATTATGAAAATAGAATATAATTCTAACCAGATTAAGAAAAGCTGTGATATTCTGAGAAATAAATTAATTCTACTATATGTCTACTATATAAAGCAGATTTTGAGCAGAAAACTATTGGTGAAAAATTTGTTAAAAGAGAATTCTAAAGGAGATAATTTTAACGAATTATAGATACTAACCATAAGTTTAATTAATCTATTTATTTGCTCAGTAATTTGAAAAAGCACACCCGATCACAGGTATAATTATTTCTACTGGATTTACCTGTTGGTAATAAATTTAAAGAACGGAAATTAATAGGTAACGGTAGAACAGCCTGGTACTACACGATCGCGTAAAACTTTGTACTTTGGAATTGAGCAAGAGAGAACATTAATCATTACAGAAGATTAGAAGTCATGCACAGCGATTGGTCCATACGAGCGTCAGGCGCATATTAATGTCAGAAAAGTAAGCCTACTTACATAGACCAAGAACTGGTCCATGCATTGCGGGCATTCATGGAGAAGTGATTGTTACCTGCAATCACAATAAACTTGAAGAAAACCGACCAAAATATATCCAGATAAATTCAAACGAAAGAAAAACCGGACAGTGAAAGCCATACCGACGGTATGCTTCCCAAACAATCATATTATGTAGTTAAGAACACTTTTTTTAATAAAACCTTTGGTTTCTATACTATTTATAATTTTTTTTCGACAAATCCGATTTTCTGAATATTATTTTATTTTTTCATAACAATAATAATTAAATAAATGTTACTAATTGATCTTAATGTATTTACTCAGATGTTTGGATTTTATAAAAAGCAGCTGAAAAAATGAAAGACACAGTTGATACACTAAAATAATATATAAGGAACACAAAGAGATTGTACCTTCTATGGTAAGCTCGTGAACCCAGAGGTGCGTCAAGGTATCGACAATCCCAGTAATTGGTTCACCTTTTGCAGACGGCCACTCACTAGTTTGCAATACCAACATTGCTTACGACCAGTATTTAGTGGTATATTAATGATTATGTAAGGTTGCAAAAATGGAAAGTAGGAATAAGGAAATAGAGTAAAATAGGTATCAGCCTGTAATGTTTCCCTTACTCGTAATCCACCAATATGAAACAAAGTGCAACATCACAATCTAAAAATTGCGATAAGATCTCACCCTAAAATTTATTTCAAATTATTTCAAATATATATATAGTCCCTTAATTACTTAATGATTTTTCAGAAGGAGATTATTTTGCTATCCAAAATATACATAAATTATATTATTTTGTTTTGTTTTAATAATTGGCTGTTAACAATGTTCAAATTCTCAAAATTATTTTTTTTTAATTTTCGGCAAATGACTTATCAAGAAGGAATAAATTATTTAAAGCCATTTATTTTTAAAGTACATCCAGACTTTTTTGAACAGCAGCCAAACGCTAAAGAAATTAACCAGACATCATTAAAATTATTGTATAATTATCTTCATTCATTAGATAACAAAATTGATAAAGTGATTTCTCTCAAGTTTTATGTTCGACAAATAGAAAACAAATCCGAATTGTCTGTTTTCAATATATTCCTTAAAGAACGAAATATACATAATGCTATATCTCAAATATTAACATCATGTAAAGCTTTTGCTAATGTTAATGATATTCCACAGAAAAAATATGTAAAATATACTCCAGTTATGCCATATAAATTTGATTTCAATCCAAAATGTTACAGTCATACAGTTGAAAATAATATTAATATTGTCGAATGGTTAAACACGTCGATTAATAATGAGATTAAAGCTCGCGAAAAGTCTGTGATTTTGAGAAATAAAATAAATGAAATAACATCTATTATTACGACTGAATTCAACGTTTCTAGTGTTATTTGGCGGTCAAATTACAATTATAATAAACAATATAATGCTATTGTTTCTTTATATAGAGTATTGAAGAATTTAACATTACCATTATCTTTGAATAATATTATTTATACATCAGATGAAAAAAGTGGCATGAATTGCTATGGAGATATACTTTTGTCATGTCAACAAGTTGAAGATACTTGGAGTAAAGAATTTATAAATTTTTATCGTAATCGTCAATTTCTGAGTGAAATAAAATTATTAGAAACAGATATATCAAATCATCTTCAAAATTCAAAGGCTAGATTTTTACTTCATTGTTAAATATCAACATTATTTTTAAAATTTATTTTATTGATACAAATTTTTAATGA
Organism: Schmidtea polychroa; assembly: GCA_959609185.1. Lineage (NCBI taxonomy): Eukaryota > Metazoa > Platyhelminthes > Tricladida > Dugesiidae > Schmidtea > Schmidtea polychroa. The sequence continues at coordinate 47,302 of CAUHTR010002684.1, read as the reverse complement.
ATATCTTTTTATTTAATAGATTATAATTATTAGTATAATATTGATCAACTATTTCTTGAGATCTCAAATAAAGGAGTTTGAGATTCTCCACGTTACACTGGTGTTTATCTATGTAGGTCTATTCAAATATAAAACAAAGGGAAGTAACATTTGTTAAAATATTAAAAAAAACTCCGACAATTAAATCTTTCCTTTCAAATTCAAATTACAAAAATTGCGTCCTATGTAATGTGTAATTGTTATGTTTTACATGCTATGTTGCATGTAGTATTTTCGACGTTTCTGTCATCGGTCGTAGTTTAAGGGATAAGAAGGATCAACTTTTTAGACTGTGTAATACGGGTTTATTTTTGGTCGATTAGACTAAATTTTACATGCGCTCATACAGTAGCTTGTTATTATTGTTGTGTAAATATTTAAATATCTTATATTTAAGTGATTAATATTTTATAAAAGTGATTCATATTAAGAGGTTTGATTAAAAATATTTATTTTATATTTCAAGATATTTTATATTAATATTTACCTATTTTATATTGTAAATAAACATGCTTCACAGATTACAAATATTTATTATATTTCAAGATATTTTATATTAATATTTACCTAGTTTATTTTTAAAATGCTCCACATTAAATTGTTAATGTTTACTCGTTTGATTCTTTTGTATTTAAATTACTTTATGTAAATAAAAATGCTCCACATTAATGTTTACCCATTTGATTTCCTGTATTTTATACTACTACCATATTCTATTGATTTTTAGAAATGCTCCACATTAAGTGGTTCATATTTTATTAATTGTACTTTATAATTAACTATACTATATATCTAAATATGCTATTTATATTATTAATCCCCTTTTATTATGTTTTATTAATTTGTTTCACTAACACCATGATAAAAATATTATTATTAAAATAACATTACATAGATTATTTACCATTAAATATGATTAATCATAAAGATAATAAAATGGTTCCAACTACATACTAAAAAACAAAATATCCAATATTACATTAACAAAAATAAAACAGAACCTTTAAATATTACTAAACAAAGTTGATCTTGTCTACAACGACATCGTCATGTATTGTAAAGGTAGAATTATAGTAAAAAATCATTATCAAATTGTCACATACTAGGATTCACTAGTCACATTTCGCATACATGTTCACTCGGTACTTGTACGGGCCTGTCCAATAATATTTCGTTAGCTTTTGATGTGTCGACCTCTGTCATCCAACAATAGTTTAAATTACTTGAAAAAGGCAGTCGAAAATTTTTGAATATCAAAATATATATGCTTTTCAAACCTTTATTATTGGTTCGGCTGGTGCTTCCCTAGCTCGATTGGAATTACTTATCATTCATCTTTTTCTGAGTCGTTATTTCCTATTTCCCGCATTAAAAATTCCTGTCCTATGTTCACTGTATCCTCATTTTGTATGCTTTATTATAAACTCTGCTTATCAACTGGTTATTTTCCGCTTGGAAGTGTTTCCCCTTTCCCCCTTGCTCAAAACTCAAAACGATCGCATTGGTCCATTTCTACATTGGTATGGTTATCAGTCAATAAACGGAATAAAGTTCCAGGCGTAAACTGATCACAGTTCTTTAATTAATTGACATTCAATGTAGTCAGTTATCTCTTAAGTTTGTATAGTAGTTCAAATCATAATAATAATCATAATTGCCTATATGTATATCGAATTCAAAAATCATAATTTGTAAATTTTCCTAAATAATCTGTTGAGTAATATCGTAAATAAAGATAATCTAAATAATCCTAATTACTTATATGTATCTCAAATTCATAAGATGATAATTTGGTAAATTTTCCTAAACAAACCTCGAACTATCGTAATAATCCTAATTAAAATTTATGTAAATGTATGTTAAATTCATAAAAGTGAGAATTGTAACTTTCCGTAAATAACCTCCTCGAATTTTGTAGCACTTAATGTTAGTAGTAATAATACTCATCTAAACTATCGATATACATATCTGCAATCCAGGAATTATAATTTGGAATTCTTCTTATAAGAACCCTTAAACTGTATATCGATTAAATATTATGTTCATAATTTTAGTCTGAGTTATCTATATTCGTATATTCAAGTTTAAAAAGATAATTCATAATTTATAGTTTCTCCTAAAAAGACTCCAAACCGTATATTGATCAAATATCACACTAATTGTCGTAATCTAAATCACCAACTTACATCTAATCAAGTTAAAATATAATTTGTAAATTTTATAACTAACCCCCTCAAATCATATAACCATTAACTATTACCCAAAAGCATTAATTTAGACTATTTTACAGATATATTTAACTTATATTACTTTTAAAATCATAGTTGGAAACTTTTCATAATTAACCCCCCTCAAGTCCTATAATGGTCACAACTAATGTTAAAAGTACTAATTTAAGTAATATATAGATAAATTCATAAAAATTATAAATTATTAAATTTTACCTAACTACCCCCTAAGTCGTAGGTAAAATGAAGCTAATATTAATAGTAAATATATTAAATTTAAAAAAGCAAAAAAATATAATTTTTTCTAATTACCCCCCTCCCAAAGTTACGTAATCGTCGAAACAAATGTTCAGATTCATAATCTAACTCAGTGGTGTTCAACCGAAATTGGTTACTGGGCCAAAATAAAAAATAAAAATATAATTTATTATAAAAAATTTATACAAACTAAATTATATTTTACATATACATTAGGGTGGGTCGAAAATTTTTTTTTTCTCCAAACATGCCTAAAAAGTTGTGCTTATGCTAGAAAATGAAATATCCCTGCAAAAGACTGCTGTTTAAAAGGGTTTACAGGTCCCAACTTTTGTTTGTATATATTAGTACTATCCCAGTAAAAATGCTCGCACACGTGCCTTTGTAAATTCATCCTGCAAGCAGTCACACGCTTGCAGAAAGACCATTTTTGACATGCTCTATTCACAAGTCCAAGCTAACGCGTGCATGTATAGAGAGGTTAATTCACGGAAGCACCTTCACACAAGCACTCACAAAGACAATTTCTTCTGAACAATACTAACACACACACTACAGTCAACACATAATCCACATGGATACTACTAGTCAGTCTAAACTCAGATAATTTAATTTGTTTCGATTGGATGTCAAGTGTTTGCTGGACCTAATTAAAAAAGTTAACTTGATGATTCACTTTTATTTTGCCAGAGCTGAGTACAGAAGAGCAGTTATGAAGGGACAGAGAAATAAGCAATTTCGCAAAACAAGAAGTAAATCACGTCATTGTCTGTTTGGTCAAACTTGTGAACTACCCAGAAACCAATTACCTACTTGTGAAGATGTGTTTCGTGATTACTGTTACAATGAGAAATGTACGCAATTTCATACTGGCTTTAACGAACAAGCAACTCTTCTCGCAAATAAGGTGAAGGAAATTTATATGAAGGCAAGTATCCCAACTGTTGAGTTCAGTAGTATTGTGGTTCGTGTCAAGCGACTAATATCAAAAGTGCGTGAATTAGAGAAGTATCCAGAATGCAAGAGGTCATCTGCCAAATTTCAAGATAAGTTAAGCTCGTTTTCCAAATTGTTTGACATATGTTGCTGCAAATGTTTTAATGATGGTGCTCGTGGAAGAAGTCAGTGTACATGCCGATTGACCTTGAAAATTCCTACCTTAGAGTGGGAGTTCTGGATTGACCAACAAACTACCAGAAACATGAAAATCGGAAATACGGACAGACAGGAAACCTCAAAATTGAAGAGAAAACAAACGAAAAGCAGCCCTACAGGAAAAGGAAAACAAATGAAAAATGAAATAATGGACACTGAAGTTAACGATCTACATCCGACCTCAAGAAGTGACACGGAGAGTGAAGCCGCTAGTGATGAAAGTAAAGATAAGTTAGACAATTCAACAGAAAGCTCAGAGTCAAGCGTAGAAGAATGTGATGAATTTCAAAATAGAAGACATTATCCTGAATTAAGTAAAGCTGTTGACAGATGTGGTGTGAGCAACAGAGACACGTGTTTGCTAGTAAACGCTTTTCTGAAAGATATGGAACTGTTATCCTCTCAAACAATCATCGATCCCGCAAAATTACGGCGTCAGAGAAAGTACTGGAGGGAGAGAGAAATTGAACAGCATTCAGCAGAAGCGAAAAACTTGATTTGCCTCGGTTTCGACGGGAAACAAGATTCCACCTTACTTCATAGAAGGATCCTAAAAGAGGAGCATTATGTGATTGTCGCCTTTCCAGGGGATACATATATCGATCATGTTGTACCTCAAAGTAGTAAAGCTGTGGATATTGGCAAAGAAATCATGTCAATCATCGTTAGCACGCAGTCCTCACTGACCCTTCAAGCAATTGTGTGCGATGGAACCAATACAAACACCGGAAAAAATAATGGAATAATCAGAAGACTCGAAAAAAGCCTAGGGCGACCTCTACAATGGCTGATATGCTTGTTGCATGCAAATGAATTGCCATTCAGGAAGTATTTTTCAGTCGTCGATGGTGGAGAAACAAAAGGTCCAAAAACGTCATGTGGTGAAATAGGAAGCGTTCTTGATTTTGATCCAAAAGACAAGCCCGTAGTAGCCTTTATGTCCCTTCCTGGAAAGGTCGTAGATATTAGTGAAAATGTCAAGAAAGAATTGAACACTGATCAATTGTATTTCCTCAGAGTATGCTTGGCAGTCCAGAAAGGGTACCACAACAACAAGGATGTCCCTTTTCTACAAATGGCACAACCAGGAAATTTGAATCACAGTCGCTGGCTAACGAAAGCTAATAGAATTCTGCGACTATATATGTCCAAAACTGCTCCATCTGAACCTCTCATGCGAATAGTGAAATTTATTGTCAATTTCTATGGACCGTCATGGTTTTATATAAAGACTCACTCGTCATGCCAAGATGGTGCAAGAAATATTTTTTATATGCTCCAACTTCTGCAGGATTGGATCCATCAGACCAAGAAATCATCTTTCCTGTCATTCAGAAACAACAATTACTTCTCACATCCAGAAAATATACTCCTAGCTGCTGTTGGTGATGATGATGAAGAAATCAGAAAGTTTGCAACAGAAAAAATCATAACTGCAAGACAAAATTTTCTCCCTTCCGAAGTGATTCGCACTATGGACAAGAATACTGTCTTTCTTCAGTCGTCTGCTACATCATATGTTGACATGATTGACTGGACAAAATGTAATTTGACGCCTCCCCCTCTTTTATCTCATATATTGGATCATGAATTGAAGATGAATAAGAAAATTACATTAGAACAATTTCCCTGTCATTCTCAAGCCGTTGAAAGAGCCATCAAAGATGTTTCTTCTGCCAGTTGCAAAGTGTTTGGTCACAAGTCCAGACATGGTATGGTACTACTGTGTAAAAAATCAAGGAAGGAATTGCCCAAGGTGCAAAGCAAAGCTGATTTCATGTGACTTCTTTTTATGCCCTCGCTAATACATTTCTAAACTTTTGGCTGGATGTTTTTAATAAAAAATAATTTCGAAAGTTGATTTTTGTCTTTGAAAAGGAAAATTCAAATTTGGCCCTTCCTAATCACTGACGTTGTCAGGATATATTTCAATGCGGGATGAGGACACAGAATATACTATCTCAGCCCAAGAGAGTAAATAATATACTTATAAGCTCTTAAGAAAGCTACATCTAAATATGGACAAAGGCGCAAAACACATTCCGACACTAGCCAAATTACATTGTTTTCACACTTATGTTGAACTGCATTTTCGGAGAAAAGTTGGGAGCAGTAAATGTCCATAAATCTAAGTAAAATGGTTTGATTCGATTTTTCTATACCAAAATACAACTTTTTAACCATGTTTCCTTTCTTGAACTCAAAATTTATTAACATTCGACCCACCCTAATATACATACATATTACTTAATGTGAAACTTGTTTTTCAATTTTTTCAGATAATTTTTTTATGTCCACAGGTATTTTTGAAGTTGCACATCGTAATTGGTCTTTTAAATTTTCATCAGTTAATCTATTACGACTTTTACATTTAACAATCTTTAATTTTGAAAAAAAAGATTCGCAAAGATACGTGGTCCCCATTGCAGCTGTAACGCTTATCGCTAGTTTTCTTAGATTAGGAAATTTATCATTGCATATGTATTTTTTATAAAACTGAACTTTATCATTGGCTTCAAACATATATTTTAATTCAGTAGATGACTGGAGATTATGAAATAATTTACTCCTAATTAACTCCATTTGCAAATTTGTTGGAGCTGATTCCACAACAATGTCAAATGGACATAGGAAAATATTAAATATATTCTCATATTTCTTTAAATATGAAAATCTCTCCTGAAATTCTTGTAGTAAATTGGTAATTTCTTGTGCATATTTAGAAAAATCTTTTTTGTCACAATTAAATATATGTAATAATGGAAAGTGGACAGAATTTTTTGATTTTAATTGACTTTCATAAAGTTTCAGTTTTGTTATGAATGCTTTTATATTTCCATAACAGTCTGTGATCAACTTGTTTTCACCTTGAAGCTGCCTATTTAGTTCGTTTAATTTCATAGTAATATCTGTAAGGAAATTTTTTTATATTGATTTTGATTTTGGAAAAAAAGTGAAGATTATTTAAAAAATGATTTTAATTTGATTTAATTACAATTAATTTAATTTTAATTTAATATATTTAAATTTCCACAAATTCCAGTGATTGAAGAAAATGTCCATAAATTAGAGACACTAGGATGACGTAAGATCAATAGGAATTCTATTGCTCGTGATGAATAGTAGCGAATCTTAAGCTACAACAACAACTTTGCATGACATAATATAACCACGGAGATGTAGCGAATTGGCACTATCACACACCACCACGACACACATACACTAGGGATGATGATGTAGCACAGGGCTTCTTAAACTTTTTTCATTTACGACCCCATTTATTATTGCGAGGTTCCTTAGGACCCCATATAAATATAACAGAAAGATAAATAAGTATTTTTTGATGATTTATTTATTATGTAACAATGTAACACATGAAAAAATATAGTTTTAGAATTCGTTTTGAAACATAAAAAAAATTAAAATTAAATTTAATGAGATGGATGTGCCTGTTTTTTATTGCATAACAAATTAAATCTTGGTGGAATGTTTGACACTGCTGGACGTAAGACCTCTTCAACATTTTTTAGCGATGAACGATATTGGGATTTAATATGTGTTAAAGCTGAGAAAGTAACTTCACATAAATATGTGGTGTTGAATGGCAGAAGCACATAGAACGCCATATCAGCGATTGTGGGAAATTCAGTTCTAGTTCCGATCCAGAATTCAGTCAAGGGCTTTTTTGGAAAATGTAGTTTTAGGTTTGAGTCACTCGAAAGCTCAGCAAATTCCTCTTGTGATTTAAGTGGCAGGTGATCAATCTCACTCAAGTCAGTCCAATACGGTTTTTGAATCCAAGCTACCTTTTTGAAATCAATATTTAATATAAAATGTGTGCGGAACTGTGTTTCTAGCGTTTTTAAGTGATCTACAATAATTATTGCGATAATAGTTTTACAATGATTTTTCTCGATTATAAAATTGTCGAGACTGGAAAACATTTCGAACGAATTCTTTTCTACCCTACTTTTCCAAATGTTGATCTTTTTAATAAAACTTTCAATTTTATCATTAGAAGTAAATATATCGCAATTTTTTCCTTGAAGAGACAAGTTGAGATCGTTTAATTTCTCAAAGATATCTGACAAATAACACAACTTAGATAGCCATAAGTCATTTTGAAAAAAAGCAGCAAGTTCACATTTTCGTTCGGTTAAAAATATTTCGATTTCATCCTTTAATAACAATAATCTTCTTAAACTTTGACCTCTTGACAACCATCTTACTTCTGCATGTAATAATAAAGTTGTGTAGTTGGAATCCGTATCCTTGCAGAGATTTGAAAATAAGCGACTGTTAAGGGCATGGCTCTTAATAAAATTTATAATCTTTACAGCATTCTGAAGCACATCGTTCAATTCTGGTGCTAATTTTTTTGATGCAAGGGCCTCTCTGTGAATAAGACAGTGAGTAAAAGTTATATGATCATAAGGAGCAGCTTGAAAAAATGATTTAAAACCAATATTTTTGCCCGTCATCGCTCTTGCATCCTTCGGTGCATATTCCACAGCAATTTTTCCATTCTAAACCTTCAGTTTTTAAAAATTCGTCAACTTTACAATATATGTCTTTCCCTGTAGTATGGTCTTTCATAGGACGAGAAAATAACAATTCTTCCTCCACGTTTTCTTTATAAACGTACCTGACATATACTAACAACTGAGCCAATTTAGTAATATCCGTTGTTTCGTCCAACTGAATTGAAAATTTTGGGCTTTCTTTAATTCTTGCAATAAGTTGCACTAATTGGTCCTTGTTAATATCAGAAATTCTATTCGCGACAGTGTCGTTCGACAAAGGAATTTTTCGAATATCATCGCCATATTTACTTCCATGTAGTATTTCTACCATTTTAATAGCAGCAGGTAATATAAGATCTTCTCCAATGGTGAACGGCTTTTTCTTTTTAGCAATACAGTATGAAACTTCATATGACGCTAATAAATATTTTTCATTAACGGTCATAAATTTTTGAAAGGATTTTTTTTCTTTATTTAAAGATTTATACAATCTTTCAAAATATTCTTTTGGTTTATTGACATACGAAACATGCTTTGATTCAAGATGTCTTTTTAATTTTGATGGTTTCATACTCTCCGCAGCCAATAATTCTTTGCAGATCAAACAAAGAGGTTGTTCATTACCATTACAAATTTGAAATGTAAAGCCAAATTGAAGAAAAGACTCATCATATTTTCTTTTTCGCACATTAAATGGCTGTTTTTCAATACTTTGTCCTGCCTGAGGAGAGTTTGTAGCATTATCATCTGCGTCATTATCTATCTTATTTAAGTTCAGCCATTTATCCATGGCCAAAAATTATTTTGATTCTAAAATCCAATAAATATATAAAAATAACATATTGCATATAATAATTGTAATTAAAAAATGTCATTAAATTTAATAACACAAAAATTTCACAAATATTACTTTTAAATGAAGTTCAATAAAATTAACCCTACACTGCATGACTTTTTATATTCTTTTTATATTTTACTTTCACTTAAACTGTAAGACGTTTTAAAAATTGATTTGGTAATACAAAACTATTGAGAATTACATTACGGTTTTTTTGTATTATATTGCAAATATAGCCAATACAATGTAATATGAGAGAACATTTACCGAGAACAAGAGCGAGACAGTTTTTATTCTAATAAGATAATTGTGTATCACCAGTGATACAATATGCAGTGTAGGGTTAATATAATTTTAATAAATAAACAAAAGTAGTACATTAATTTATACTATAAATTTTATACTATTCTGATATATTATAAATTAATCAAAAAGTAATTTTCGAAAACAAAATATTTTTACAGTTAAAAAACATTAAATAGTCATTAATTTTAAAAAAAATCGTGTATTTAAATATTTGGCATTAAAAATCTCTCGCGACCCCAGAATTATGCTAAGCGACCCCATTTGGTGTCGCGACCCATAGTTTAAGAAGGCCTGGTATAGAATGTTGTTTAATAATTTAAAATAATTTTTATCTAGTGTGTTTGTTGATGAAGCCCTAAGTTGTGTGTTAGTGTCTATATTATTTTTAAATATTGTTGATTGTTCGAATTGTATAGTGCGAATTGCGCTGCACGATGAATTTTAGTGACTTTTACCCCAATATTTAGATAAAGCTGGAGAAGTATCCAATGAACTACATAGTTCTTTTTGGGATAATGCGTAAGCATCAACTTATCCACTTTGGATTCAAGTGCACGAATCTTTTCAGCGGCAACAGGGAAATCGTTAAGCTTATCATGAATCGATTCTGGAATTTCCAAATATTCTGATAATTGGATTGAATATTTTATTTATCTTAAATTTTGGAAATAATTTTTCAAAACTGTAAGTTTATCTTGATCAGTGACATTGAAAATTCCACTTGCATCGTCTGCATCTCTCAATATACACGTTGGACAAAACGAATCTTCACCTTCATACCATTCCAACCGATCTGAATTTTCATGTCCAGCCCAAAATGGTAAATCATTAAATTAACCAATACTTTGGGTGTAAAATATTATTTACATCCATAATACATAAGTCTTTAATAATTATTCCATCAGCATGATCATTATCAAAGCATTAAAATATGGTATACTAAGTTGTCATTTCATTATCGAAATATTTTATCGTTTAATTTGGTTTATAATTTAATCCATTTTTTAGATGTTTTGATTGATTTTTTCAACTTTTCTTTACAGAATTCTTTACTAACTTTTTTACAGAATTCTTTACATGTTTCTTGACACGTTTCTTGACATTATTCACTTTGATTATCTGGTTTAATTAAAACTTTCTTGAGCCCCATTTTTTATTATAATAGTTTCATGATTTAATTTTGTTTATAAACTGTTACGCCATCATTATTAGAAATATTTGTCCTAATGCATTGCTGAGTAAAGTCAAAAAATAGATACCCATGAGGTATTTTGTTTGCATCTTGAAAAGATTCCATTAGAAAGTTACGATTCTTTGGATATGCTTGTCTTGTAATGAAATCAATAACAGTTGCATCTCTTTGATGTTTGAAGATAACGAGATATTGAACATTCAAGTTCCTAGTCCGATGACTCCCACCCTGATGAAACAGATTTTGAGATATAACAATAACTGTTACACCTTGATGTCGGGCTATTTTTGTAAATAAATTAAAATCTTTTTCTTTGTTATATTCTTGATATAAATCATTAATAATAATTACATCATCCTGTTGTAATCTAGATGACCAGTTTTTATCAAATCCTTTTATTATTGTCATTTTTAATTTACAAAAATTTTCTTGTGTTAAACTATGTTCGTCATCAGCACCCCTATGCTAATATATTTTATTGAATTTTGACTTGAACATTTTTGATTGTAATAATTTACAAACAAATAAAATTTCACCGCTACTGCTTGGACCTACAATTAATTCCATTTTAAAAAATTATTTATTTATTAATATTGTTTATATTTTTTTTAATTCATCAGTTTACTTGATGAAAAATTATTTGAAAAAATATTATCAGTAATATAAATTATAAAGATAGATTTGATGTGTCTCACATGGAATTTTCAAAAGCTAAACCACAACAAATTGTTGCAGAAGTGGTAAACATTCAATAATATTTTTCAAGCCTGGTAAATGTCGAATCAAGGATTTAGAATTTCAATCAATTACGGTCACTGCTGAAATTGAATCGAATGTTATTTTAAATGATTTATCAAAGTATATGAAATGTATTTACGAACCAGAAATATTTCCGGCATTAAGATATATAAAATACAATCCAATGTGTGTTAACATATTCAATAGTTGTAAAGTAGTTATACTCGGTTATACATTGTAGTTATACATTGGATTATCATTTACTTGTTTATAAAATTATTTAAGATATTAAATCAGTAAATGATGACATGGAATTTTTAAAATTTTTCCTAAACTTAAGTTGCAATATGATTACATTACTCATGTATGAATCTAATTGGTTGATGGTGTATCAAAATAAGTATATATACAAGAACATTCTATTTAGTAATAGTTGAGAATGTCAAATTTATCTGTAAATGGTATATTTGATTATTGTTTTTTCTATTTACAATTTTAAATTTTGAGAAATTGATACAGCTTCCGATTGGGAAAATGGGGGAGTTATATCCGAATATTTTAAAGGATCTAATCTATTAAGTACCAGAGATTATTCCATTCAGAATATGGATGACTACCGGTATAGATTTGAATGTGGTCTTGTTTGATCACTTGAAGAAGTTAGAGGACGATTTTGACCTTGTTGGCAGTAGCAAGACATCAGTAAACCCATATAAATGCGAAGGCTGTGTTGATAGAGGAAGGAAGTATAATATATGGATATTAAGAAAAGAGTTGAGAAAAGTTCACTTTTCATTAATTGTAGATTATCAATAAATGTTTAGTTATTATAATGTAATGTTTTTTAATTTTTATGTTGTCAGTGTTACTTGTGATAGTACACTATTTTTAATATCTCACTAATTAGTAGACGTTTTAATTAAAGAATTAACTAATTTGCAATACATCTGCAAACCATGTATGACTCACATACAAAAGTCAATGATCCACACACGCATGTTGTTTGCAATACAAATGCATTAATTTGATTGGTTATACACAAGTATAAAAGAGATGAAATGATATGGTAGTCATTATTTTTTTTAAATGCAATGCAAGAACGTTTTTGGTGAGAAAACATTTTCAAATTTATTGAAAGAAATAAACCCTATTTAGAAAATAACTAAGACAAAGCATGTCAAGAATGATGTGAAACCAGTACAAATGTATCATAGCCATAAGATATATTGATAGATGAAATTCCATATATATTCTCAAATGCAGTCAAATTGATCAAGTCTCAATATTCAAGTTATATAGCTCATAAAACAAAAGAAGATCAAAGAAGAAGAAAATCAATAAGAATCTAAGTTGCAATGGAAATATATTCATCAACAATCGAAATTCCAGTTTTCATGATGTCTTTGAAGAAATTGAATATAAAGATGGGAAAGCTAGTTTGTAAATATTTCAATACAGGGATATAAATTGGATGAGAAAGATGTCATATCACCGATTTGGAGATTAGATAGTGCTCGAATTTCTCTGGGATTTTAATAAATGTCGAGTTTTTAATATCTTTTAATATAATTTTTTAATAGCAGAATAAGTTTTCTTAAGTAAAGATGAATAATTTGTATTTTTTAAAAGTTGAAAATGTGTGTATGTAAAAGTTGGCTGGAAAATGCATTGTTTAATGTATTATGAGTGTGAATTTGAAATAAATATTGATGTCATTTTGTAGAGATTTAAATTCTATCTATATATTGTTTGAGTGAAAATATCTTAAGTTGTTTAAAAAGATATGTAAATTCAAAAATGGTGTACTAAAAAAATAAAATTTCACAAATTTAATTACGTCAGTCTTATTTAATAGAATTTAATTTCAAGTATATTGATATAAAAATTTCTTATAAAAAACAAAAAATTTAAATTATTGCGTAATCGATAATTAAAACAAAATTAAAAATTATACAAAAAATATATTTTTAAAAAACAGGGGAGTGAAGTCCGAAAATTTTTATAAAATACTTTGGGTGCATAAAAAATTTTTTTAAAAAAGTAGGGATAGTATCATTTGCCCAAAAAAAGTTTGTGAGAGTCGAGGATTCCTGTTGGGCTGGAGTCCTTAATACTATCTACTTGTTGGATGATGAAGGTAGGTCCATCACCACATTTAACCTCAACAAATATTATAAGACAGGACTCAAGAGATACAGGGTCAATGTGTACGCCGAAGAGCGTAGATAAATAAAAGTCCTCTCAAATAGCCCAACAATTCAAATCCCCAATAGCTGAACAATCCAATTTCCCAACAGTTCAACAATCCAATTCCTCAAACAATAACAATAACCAACAATCCAATTCCTCAAATAATAACAATAACTGTTAATATTTTCTGAGTGTTAAACTTTATCAAATTTTATTTTTATTGAAATTGATCAACATTCTTTGTGTTTTTAAGTTTATTGAATTTCATTTTATTGACTTCCTTCTATTGGGTATAAATTTTTAGTTTTATCAGAGTTGTATTTTATTATAAATTTTATGTACACCTATAATTTTTAAACATAATTTTAAATACATTTTTAAACATATATATATATATATATATATATATATATATATATATATATATAGGGTATTTAAAAAAAAAGAAATTAATATTTATAAATAATACTAATAATTTAAAATATATTTAAAAAGTATTAATTTTTACAAGTTAATAATTAATTAAGGCCATAATCTAATTTCAAGTTAATAATTTATTAAGGCCAAATTAAATGAAATTTAATATCAGTCTGACGAGACTGAAATAAATAAAATTAATTTACATATAGAGAAAAATTAAAATTTAAAATAAATAAAATTAATTTATGCAAAATATTCTAGTATATAAACGACTCACAAAATCAGTGTAGTCGCCCAAAAAATTAGCGTTCAAGACATTTATTCGAAGGTTAATCCTAAGAATATTATAAAACCAGAATCAGACAGAAACGATTCACATTTTGACCAAACTTACTAAGAAATAGCACGCACTACATAGCATAAAACACAACATATATAATTTTGCAAGCAGTTCGGAAGAAGTAATCAAGTGTTAATAATTATTCGAGTTAATTGTACGAATCATTTTAGAACTGAAATTATTTATCTTCGGAAAATTTTAATTATAATAAATATTTATATACATATTTGTGTTGATTTATACCTATATAAGAACCAGACAAGTTGAGCGTTTTCGAATATGGAGACCTCAACATACTTATATATAATCTGTTTATCATTTGTTTTTGTGTTCACATAAAATCATAATTATATAAATTTTGAAATGGGTATAATTTATTAATTAACATTTTGTAAATAAGCATAATTAAAAAATTTGTTAAAAAAAAATCATGGAATCTCGTAACAGCTGTAAAATAATTAAAACCAATATAATACATTTTGTTGAAATTCATAAGTATTCTTGCAATAAGATAATTCTTAATTAAAAATAATAATTAACATGTGGAAATAAAATAATTCTTTTGATGTAATATTATTATTGAACACTTAATAAAATTATTATCTTGATAGGATATAATTTAATACTTGAAAAATAATATAATTATTTTCTTATAATAAAAGCTGTCCAAAATATTTTATAGATAGCATACAATCAGTGTTGCTCGCCCAAAAATCTTTACTTCATTCCTGAGTCTTGCAGAGTTAATCTTCACGAATCAACAATAATCCATCAGAGAAATAATTTTGATTTAAACTTTTGTTATTATTATTTTAACTTTATGCACGCAAACATAATACAAGTATAACATAACATATAACACGCACGATCATTGTAAATGTTGAAGTTGATAAGATAACTCGAAATTTTGAACGGTATTTCACAAGTGTGACTTTTCTAGAAAAATTTTCATTAATAAATATTTTTAAACAGACTTCTTTTATATCTATATATAGAAATCACCAGTGAAAGTTGAGTTTTCAAGTAAAATAGAGATCTCAATAAAAGGGTGGTTACGTGATTATTTCATTTAACGCTTGAATTTAACTCTATCGTCGTCAGAGATGACTGTAACACTTTCCCGTCTAGGGAAACTCCGCTACGGCCATCTGTTGACAGTCTACACCGTCTAGGCAAAGAACATCCAGTGTCCTCTCCGCTCAACGATGAAATATGTCTCCATGGTCACTTTATAGAATATGAAAAATGAAACAATCTTTTAAAAGGAACTGCATAAAATTTAACCAGATTGATAAAAACAAAAATTATAAATATCTAACACCAAACAAGGAGAACGTTATGGTTTTATGATAAAACTTTTAATAAATAAACATACTAATACATAAAATAAAGAAAAATCGTACATAAAAGAATACAATGCTTATGAGTAGTGGTTTTTGATTCTGAGTTCAAATAGATCCAAAAATGATGTTCTTCCAAAACTTCCAAATTTGTGTGTGAGCAAAATGATCAAAATCGATTTAAAATGTTTTTATTTTGATGTAAATCCGAAAGTATTATCTTATCAAAAGTTTTAAAATTGTTATAAAATGGTGGTTTGCTAGATTGACACAATGATTAAAAAAAGTAATATTAAGTAATATTAAAAAACTAAGAAGTTGTGTTATGAAAATGTGGTTCGAAATGTTAACAGAGTGGTTTGAAACTTTAAAAGTGTTTTAACTTATAAGAAAGTAGTTTGAAAATTTAAAAAGTAGTGATGCGTTCTTATTTTTATAGTATTTTGTTAACTGGTTCAATGAATCAGAATTGATTATGTGTTGATCGTTTTTAATAGTTAATAGTTATTTTGTTGGATGACAGGGGTCGGAGAATCAACGAATTCGAGTTAACCAAATATTACAGAACCGGCCCGAACAAATAACGGGCCGCACAACCTATAATCAGTAATTCGCGTTCTCTCAGGTCTCTACTTCCCTGGAGTTCGAAATCAATGGACAATTTATCTACTTTGACAATAACACTTGAAATGATTGATTTTAAATATGTGATGGACAATTCATTTATTTGTAAATATTTTCTGAACAATTTATTGTAGAATAATGATTGATTTGATCAGCACGTTTCAAGGATTATTCCGTCAAAAATCTGTTCCTTTTATTTCGTAAATTGAGATAAAACATAAATAAATGATTAAACATGTCAAATTTAAATATTCATTATCACATATATTCCATTAATAAAGTAATTAACAAATGACTAAATGAATCAAAGTAAAATTGTTAATAATCAAATCACAAGTCAATATAATAATGTTTATCCAATTAGTCACATAGATATTGTTATTATTGATTATAATCCACATGTACATTTATCTTATATTTATTTGTCCCTATTATGTAATGTTTCAGTTTTAAAATCTTTAGTGTTCACCCATCTTCTAACAATACTGAGAAATAAATTTAAATAAAATTTGAAATATTGAGAATCTAAAAAGATCAATTTTTATTTTAATTCTTTATTTCTATTTTAATTTTTCTCTTTTTCTTATTTTCTGATTAGTTGATTGATTGCCTTTTTATATCACTCTCATCCCTTGCCTACTGTTATTATTTTATTATTCTTGTTTTATTTGGTGTTATTCATTATTTTTACTTAACTTTATGCTTTTTTATGTTATGTGGTTCGTCTCAACAGAACATTCAATTTTTGATTATTTACTTTACCCAGTCCTGGATTTACAAATAGGCACACTAGGCACATGTCGATTCTTCATTTTAAACAGCTTTTTATGAAAGAAGCATCGCAAATCAGTACAATTTTTTATTTATCAAAAAATATAATAACGTTTTTTGAAATTTGGAAATCTTCAGAATTTATGTCATTTGCAGTAACAAATTGTTCTGCTGAAAGATCCTTTTCTTGTTTAAAAATAATATAAAGCTATCTTCGTTCACAAATGAAAAAACAAAATTAAATGACATTTCGAATATGCACATCGAACAAGAAGTTTTAGAGAAAATTGAGTTTAAAGAGATAATTAATACATTTGTAAATCAAAAAATTAGAAAGAAAATAATAATAAAATCATTAATAATACAATGTTGTTCAAACAAAATTCAAACAAAATATTATTATAAAATTATTATAAAGTGCCTAGGGGCGGTACATTCTTAAATCCGCCGCTGACTTTACCGTTACAAATTTAAATAATAAAAGGAAAGAAAATTATTATTCTGACTTAGCCCAACAATTTTAATTCAAATCAATTCAATTGGTCTTTTTTATTTTTGGTTTCAATTTTAATTTTTTACTTTTAATCTCTTATATTTTCTATTTTCCTGTTTGAGTGAGCAGTCGCCTTTTATGTCAGTTTTACCTCATAGGCAAGATGATATTTTTGTCTTTTTGTCATTGTTTTTTCCTCATGTGTTAGAATCTGTATGTTTTTTCGGCCTAGACACTCGATCGTTCAGACTTTCAGGGGCCAATAATATGTTACAAATTATTCAGTAGCAACTTATGAAAATTAAATTTTAGAAAAAACAAACTTGAATAATATAAATGTTGTTTTATTAGTTATGGTAAAGTGACGCGATAAGATCGCCTATATGCATTTTTAATTAAAATATAATTAGTAAAAAGTTAAAATTTTCTGACAAACTACCCTTTAAAATCTAAACAATAAAAACAAAAAAAATCGTTTACATCTGTATACTCAATAAAATATAAAAGCTTTTCTTTTCACAATGAAAAATTACCAGTTAAAGCTACCAGAAATATGAAATTGTAAAATAAATAAATTAAAATCAACATTCATTTGAGTTATTTTTCTAGGATTTTCGGAAAATATTTTCATTTTAATTATTTACATCAATTCATGCATGCAAATGTTACTTTGATGCCAGTTATAATAAAACTGCAATAAATACTCGAGGAAAATGGTAAATTTGTTTATAAGCAATAAGTAGAATCTAACGCAGTCATTGGTGTATTGATAAATCTAGTAAGCGTGCATTCTATAAACAATAGAATATATGAAATGTTAATTACCGCTTAATTATTAAAATTTATATTAGAAGAACTTTCGATTTTCACTTTGATTTCTTTTCGATTGGCATTTTATTTATAAAAAATTCACTATTAATCAGAAAAGATATCTTCACGAATTTTCGGCACATCTTTTTAAGTGATTTTGATCAAATAATATATAAATATTTACTAAAATATACATTAAACTTTTATTTTTTACTTTTAGATACATCTAATCAATGATATTCACAAAACCTGTTTAGCTCGTGATCACATAAGAAGTTTAAAAAAATTTCAATTCACACTTTCATTAATTCGTCCAGATAAATTCAACAGAATAAATTCTGCATACGAATACGCCATCAGTGATATAACAAATAACCCTTTCATTCATTCTTCCGGAATCATTATTATTCCAGCTAATGCTGAATCAAAATCATTAATAAGCTACTTGGACAGGGATTTAATTCAACAAATACATTCAACAAAAACTGATTATTGTAACCACGTATCTTTATTTAAAAGGCTGAAAAATGTTTTTATCGCAGACTTCAATTGCAAAGAAGTTATTTTGAACGTTTCAATAGTCAATGGTATAAGTGCTTTGAAAAAAATTCTTGGTCAATTAAGAGCCAACTATTTAACTATAAATTTTGATAATTGTGACTTAATAATTGATCAATATTATGGAACAACTACAGATGGAGATGTTATTATTCCATGGAATTTTATTTGATATAAAAAAATTTAAAAAACATTTTATATTTATTAAATTACAATCAAATTCTTGTACCCATTTTTTCAGAATTTTGCTTTAAACACCGTTTAAATGCATCAAATTCTGCACCACAAATATTTTGTTTCAAATCTTTTTTAGTTGAAATACATTTGGCATATATCAAACCATCGGGTGCACAGGACAAATATAATTTTGAATATTTTGATAAACGTTCTCTAGCTTTATTAATTGATTGGGAATTCATAATTAATAGGCAATCAAAAATGCTTATAATTCATATAATTATTTCAAATGTATTTGTTTGATAAGACAATTTAAACAAATGTATTCTAATTTCTATCATTTTATATTTTGAAAATTTTAAATTTAGAAAAAACAGAATCAATTATGAAAATCTAAACTTTAAATGATGAAAGAAAGATTAGTATTTTAAAGATATATTAGTTATTGATTAAAGAATATGAATAATTTCTAAATTTATTAAATTTAGGACTGCAAATGTTAGTCGTAATAATTTCTATTGTTGAATCAACAACGAATGACTGTGAAATTTATTTAAGTAAATCACAAGTAGAAAATAAAATGCAAAAAATCTGGAGACATACAAATAGTTCGAATAAAGGTTTTATTGAAAAGGACATTGATATAAATAATGGATATATCTGCTCCAGTAGTCAATGTTCCAACGAAAGTACGGACACTTGATCTGGCGATTGTACGGAGATTGTTGATGATCTTGAATTTTAGCATGTAGACTCCAGTATCGTACAATGTGAAAGTATTTGGATGTTTGTATGGAATAACTTTGTTAATTAACCCCTTTTGGCTGAAGACGGATTGGTCAATCTTGTTCTCGTAACGAATTTTATCAGGATAATAGCTAGAATTAAAAATTAGTGTTCCAAGGTCAATATCTTGAATTGAATAGATGGTGTTGATGATCAAGACTATCATCAGAGAGCTCATAACTAAGAAAACGAAGGCTTCAGTTTCTTGAATGTGTTGAGGATACCTAAATAACAGTTTATAAAGAAATAAATAAAATTACCTGGGGGAAGATCGCCATGACAAACGGGACGATCTATTGGAACTCAGAAAAGAAAACGGAAGTAAAAAAAAATTAAAAATGAGATAGATAAAGGAAATAAAAGGAATCAAACAGGAAAATGAAAACCAAGATCAGTACTAATTAATTAGTACAAAAAGGAAAAGGAATTTTGAAATCGGGGAAAAAGGAAAACAACAATATCCTTATCTCGACAGCTTGCCAGTGATAGTAGAATTGATGGGAGAAGGCGGTCAAACAAAAAAGGGAAAAGGGAAAACAACTTGACAGCTGTCAGAGATAAAAATGGAACAGTCGGGAAAAGCAGGAGAAGGAAAATGGAAAAACACTTGATTATCTGGAGTGCCACAAGAGAAGCGAACTATATAAGAGAAAACTGGTGAACATGAAGGGAAAACAAAGAGAGAAGAAAAATTAGAGACAAAGGGACGCGAAATTGAAAACGATTTGAGAGACGATTTGAGAGACGATTTGAAGACGATTTGAGAGACAATTTGAGAGACGATTTGAGAGACAATTTGAGAGACGATTTGAGAAATAAAATTATTGGAGAAAATTAGACGTTGGACGAAACGTTGTTGGACAAACGATTGTCAAAAATAATTGTAGAGGAAATAATTGTGGAAAATAATTATTGGAGAAGAGTTGAAGAAAGGAATTAGTTGAATAATAAAACGAAAAGAAGTTATTGATTATTTGAATAAAGTTTGGAAGAAAGTCAAAGAAAACAACCAGCTCAAAATCCCAGTTTAGAAACCAATCAGTAATTTGTGATCTTTTAATCCGGTGTTATACAAAAGTGCTATTCCCCACCGAGTGTTGTAATAAGCATTGTATAGTCATCAAGCAGAGTGTTGAATTTTTTGTCAGTGTCTAGTGAAAGTTTATTTGTGATTATCAATAAAGATTTCTGTTGTCAAGTGTTATTTGTGAATCGTATAAAGGCACGCTTGGAGTCAGAGTATCCTTTAAAATTATCACCAATTCAAAAACCCAACAAATGTCTGGCATATTTTCTTTATTGGTTCTGATGAGATTTAATACTTGGAAAGTTAAATGTTTGATTATTTTTTTATATTGATTTTGATTTTGGAAAAAAAGTGAAGATTATTTAAAAAATGATTTTAATTTGATTTAATTACAATTAATTTAATTTTAATTTAATAATATATTTTAAGTTCAATAAATTAATTGATAAAAGTGGGAGTCAGAGGCACTAGACAAAATATTCAAATTGATATTATTGGAAAGAGTAAATTAAACTGTATGATTTCCTCAAAAACGTGATAGAAAAATATTTGTCACCACTTGGCACATTTGGTAAGCAATATTAGAACTGTAAAGCGAGTGGGAGGTCATCTGTAACTTATGAGCCACTATTTTAAGACTACAATTGCCTGGACGTACCTCAGACTCATAAGCTACCGTTAGAAGATTTATGCTAGATTTATTGACTAGTTTCCTTGATTTTAATTTACTTTCAATATTAACTTGAAATTCACTTAACTTGCTATTATTCAGAATTTTGCAAATAAAACTTTATAAAACAACAAATATTAACAAGTTACACGCAAATAAGTAATCTCAAAAAAATATTAATTAATGGTTATTTGTCGGCGCGAGTATTGATTTGTCATGAAAACCTTTCGGGATTAAATTCTGAAGCGTTTTACGGGCTTGTCCCATAATGGGCACTTTCTTACTTTGCTTCCATCGTTATCGTTCAATTTTTCATAGTTTACATTTTTTATGACACTACATATGGTAATAGAAGGTTTTTAATGGAGACCGTTCCATGATCTGAAAGGGTTTCAAATCTTATTTAAATAAATTTTATTTCCATGAAAACCTTTTCCGAAGAGACAGGTTGGTCGTTCTAACGGGATAAGCTTCAGCCAGCGGCCAAAATTAAGCCAATCTTGTTTATATTCTTCTAATTGATCCTAGTCCTGTTATGGACAGGGATTTTATTAGAATATATGATTTGATGTATTTGTTTTTTATTCTTTAATATTCATTCTTAGTCGTAGTATTTTTGTCGGAGTAGTCTGGGTAGTTTTATGCATTCGGAGTAGTCGGTGTGATTTTATTCTTTATTATATTTATTTTTTGTTATTTATTCATTAGTGTTCTTTCGTAGTCCAAGTATTTTCATTTTTATTTCGGAGTAGTCGGGGTAGTTTTATTCTTTATTAGGTTAGCATCTTTATTACTCATAGTTGTTTTTATTAGGTTATTCATCAGACAAGTTGTTTTGTAAATTAAAGAAAATCAAAGCCAAGTCAAACAAATAAAATAATAAAAAGAAAAAAATAAAAAGCCTTCGCAACGTGTAACAATAAAAAGCCATAACAAGGCACTGTCATTAACTGAAAACGATATATAGTCATAAACAAAGTCCAATTAAAAGGCACACTAAAAAATTAAAAAATTAAAGGCTACAAGGCATCATAAAAGGCCATTACAGGGCACGATAAATAGTCATTACTTTGTACAATAAAAAGCCTTTACAAGGCATAATAAAAACGCCATACACAAGGCACACAATGCATATTAATGTTAGAATAATAATGATATTATAATAGTAATAGATATATATGATAAAGTAATTTGAGGTGATAATAAATATATATTATGTACAATATATTAAAAAATTAAAAAAAAATTATAAAATTCAAAAAAATCAATATTTTAAAAACTACTAGAAATTGCAGAAGAAAAAAATAAAGAAAACGAAGGATAATAAACAAATTAGAAAATTAAAAATTACGAAATTAATTTAACAGATCTAATTAACGTATAGTTTACGAAAACCATTGAAATTCTTCCTCAAACAGTCCAATCAAAAATTATCTTCTTGAAATCCTCAAAACCATTGAACGTTAAATAAAAGATAAAATAAGGAATCTGAAAAAAAAACTCAATCCTTTCATCTAAAGTCTAAAGTAATTTAGTTTTCTATTATTAAAAGTTGTAATAGTTTGATCATTTATATTTTTTGTTAATACATATACATACAAGTACCCCAGCTGTCCCGAGACTCGACTTGGCTCTACAAATTTTCTTATTACAAATAAATCACCACTAATAATAATATAGTAGGTAAAATCATAATAACAGTATTTATTTGATAATAAATATATATTTATAGTAATAATTTGTTATTTAAAGAAAAGCTAGTATAAGTGGGTATATCCTATAGACTATATATATTTATAATAGTTAGATATCATTTTGTTTTAATAATTGGAGTTGGCGGTTTTTGTGAAAAATTAAAAACTTGTTATTTATAAATCTTTTGATTAAATATATATTGTTGGTTTCAAGATTTTTGCTGAGAAATTTAAAGATGGGTTTAAAGATGAATTTAACTGACGACCACGTCGAAAATCAGAACATCAATGCAAATTCCAAATCTACAAAATCGCTAGTGGAATGCCTACCGAAATAATGCCAAGACATGCTCACACTGAACATCAGACGATATGATGACGAGGTTTAAAAGAAGCCGAAGAATGGATCAGGGATATAGAAGAATGGTTGCTGACAAATCGACAGCGATTGACAAGGACTTCCGATGTGTTATTGGTGGAAGAAGCAAAGACATTGTGGGGAAACGTCAGAGAAACAGAAACAACAGATGTGAAAGCCAAAACGTGGTTATTACATACGTTCACAATTACAAAATCAATAACTGACAAAATCAGAGAATTGACAGCTATAGAACAGGAAGATGATGAAAGATTTGCAGCTTTTGAGATACGGCAAAGTAAAGCTTTAGCTAAAGTTGAAAATTCAGGGCGATCAGAAGAAGATATTGTTCAAGACCTCATCGCAAATAAAGCACGCGATGCGAGACTGCGGGAGATTCTTTTGACGAAACCAGAAACAAAAATTGAAGAAACGAGATCATTGGCGAAAATTTTTGAAAGTAACAAAAATAGAAACAATAAAACGGAATTTATTAAAGAAATTGATCAAAAAACATACGCTAGCGTGACTGAGGGAGGGCAGATGAGAATTCAAAAGAATAAGCAAGATCCCATGCCTAAATCATCACAAAGAAGACTATCAGAAGACCCATTTAGTCACCACAGATCACGAAGAGACGAACATCCTATACGCGAACCAATAGAATACGAAGGAAATAACCATGGTCGTCGAGAACAATCTCCAAGAGAACAATTCTGTAGAAATGCGAGAATTCCAAATAGCTCAGAAAGGAAGCTGCCAACAATGTCCATGAAGAATATAGCTAGGAAGCTGTACAACGAAAGTAGAGGACTACCACAAGCATCGGTCCCAAAATTAACGGTAGGTGATTGTTTTTGCTGTGGCGAAAGGGAACACAAAAGGTATGAGTGTCCACTAGGAAATAAATGCCTGATATGTGGCAAGTAAGGTCACGGGTTCCGAGATTGTTTTTCGTTACGGAAAGAGGTTCCACTTCGATTTCAAAGAATAGCGTGCATAGAAAAGAAGATTCAAAATCTGAAAGAAGAGATTACACCGAAAACAGCCAGGATTTCAGAACTGCTCACAGCGACATGGAAGATAGATACAATGTCCCTGAGAAATATACTATATTAAGAGAAGACGGAAAAAACATCACCAACTCCATGGGTTTCATTTCGTCGGTGGAGTCAAGACAATAAAATGCAATGAGAACTTCCAAACTTTGAAGAGACGGTTGTCCGAAGCACTCATCCTTGATTTTCCAAGAGAAGATAGGACTTTTATCCTATACACGAACGCTAGTTTCGGAGCTATTGGTGCAGTTTTGAGTCAAATTACAGAAGGAGAAGAATCTGTCATAGCTTATTGCTCGAGACATATGTCATCACATGAAAAGGGATACTGTGTAACCAGGAAAGAACTGCTCGCTGTACATGAATAGGTCATGCATTTTAGAGAATATCTGTACGGGAAAAAATCATAATTTGCACCGACCACAAAGCATTAGTTTTCATGAACACTACAAAAACGCCAATCAGTGCGCAGTTCCAAACATGGTTAGCTAACCTGTCGGAATATGATTTTGAACTAAAATATCGGAAGGGCGAAGAACACTAGAATGTAGATGGACTATCAAGATTGAAATATATGATTTGCACTCAGTGTCAAACAAGACATGAAGAAGCTAAGGAAGGGAAATCAAAGATTAGATATAAATATACTATCCAAAGAACAGAAGCTATGGAAAAAGTATGGGAACAACAACAAAAAACATTCGGTTTCGAGAGCTGCGAGAGATATTGGAAAATGGATGTACACGGGAGAAAAAGAATTGTTTTCCTTTTAACGTTAAAAATACACGAATTGATGGAGGACTAATAACAGTAGAAAAGAACAAAAATATCTTAATGTTAGTCCCAGAAACATTTGCAGGCCTGTTAACAACAACCCTACATGAAGAACTATGTCACATTGGAGTTAAAAAATTATTTCAATATATGGAAAAGATATTTTATTGGCCGAAAATGCAAGAAACAATCCCTCTGTTTACGATGTTGCGAGATCTGCGCTAAGAGAAAGGTCGATCAGACAAAAACCAAGGAAACATTTATTCCTAGATATAGCTCTGAATTCCTATAACAGATTGTTATAGATGTGGCTTACATGAAAATAAACGCCATAAAAATATATGGTAGTAATGGTGGACCGTTTTAGCAAACTGATTTCTTTAACTGCAATCACAAAGCAAGACGAAGGGACAATTTTCAAAACAATACTTAATAGTTAGATCTATCGATTTGGAAAACCGAAGAGCATTTTAACAGATAGAGGCCGAAATTTCGAAGGGAATTTCCTAGGACAGAAGCTACAGAAACTTGGAATCAAACAGGAATTCAGCTCAGCTTACCAGCACCAATCAAATGGTTTAGCCGAACGAGCCATACGAACGATAAGAGATCTTATTACAGCAACATTGGAAGGTGGATGTGAAGAGAGAAACTGGCACGAACTTCTACCCAGAATAGAGTTCACTATAAATAGCAGTCGACAAAGTGCTACAGGTTTATCACCATTTGAGATAATTTATGGACGGTGTGTTAACCTACACTCTAACCTGAAACAAGCCGAGATATCAAGAAGTTATATTAAATAATAATAAATTTAGAGTTTCATATTTTTAATGTAATAATTCATTTAGTTAATTATTTGGACACTATTAATATAAAAATTTGCTAGTGTTTAGTATATGGTCCATATATATGCTATAGCTAGCTATAACTGCTGTTTTCATGAATCTTTTAGAAAGTGTATCTATTTCTTTGTCAGTAAGGCCTATTTCTCTTAAGGGTTTATTATTTTCATTATCCCATGTACCTAAAGTCCATATAACTAATGCGGATGATGTAGTTTTTGTTTTATTTGCTTTACCAGTCTCAAGAGCCAGGCTTGTATATTTATCAAAGTTAGCATTTCTAATTGTACACAGTTTAGATACAATTTGCTCCAGGCGTAAAAATTCTACTTGATAAAATCCATCAAGATACTCCGTTAATTCATAACATAAATTTAGCAGGATTAGGATAATTTAAATCAATTAAATTTACATGAATAAATTAACTATTTTAAATAATGTTATGACTAGAAACAATACTGATTACTAAATAAGTCAGTTTAAACAATTAAAGTATAAACCAAGTTAGCGAAATAATTAAAACTTATTAATGCTAAGGTAATTTAAACATTAAAAAATCTAGGACCAACATTTCACGTTTCTAAATGACTAGAGATTAGTTGCAACGAAATAAGAAAGCTCCGTTACCAAAAGAGGAATAAAGATAAAGTTATTATTATATCAGACGATCTAGAAAGTTCATGAAATAGGTCACTTAAAATGCCCTGTCGAACAATCATCGAAACTAAGTCCCGTCGAATATTTGTAATAACGTTACGGGTGAAGTTGGAAGGTAGATAAACATGCAAAGAGATCATTGAATATTGGGGACAAGAGAGTAGATTGAGAAAGGACCCCGACGGGCCAGCTTCTATCGGATAAAATTCTACAAAAAACTAATGGATAAGTTCAAGACATATTTTCTTTTAGCAATGTCAAAGCCAAAAATACGAGATACAAGTTTCGAAGCCAGCTCATAGACTTAAATCTAAACCATTTTGTACACTGTGTCATTTAATCCTAGTATCATTTTGTCCGCTACAATTTTTTCCTAGAACCCAATATTGAACTGCTGTATTTTTAACTTTGTGATTTAAAAATTATTGGCTTAATTAAAATACATCTCAAAGTATATTTGTTTTAATAATACTTAATTAAATTTAGGATTGTTTTAAAATAAAAATGCATTATTGATTTAAGTTTAATTAATATATAAAATATAAATATATTAGAAACTAATATATCTAACATATTTCATATTAAATAAATTTAAAACTAGCATTGTACAATGAAATTCATTAATTGCAAACATTAATTTTCTTTCAAAC
The DNA here is from genome assembly GCA_959609185.1 of Schmidtea polychroa. Lineage (NCBI taxonomy): Eukaryota > Metazoa > Platyhelminthes > Tricladida > Dugesiidae > Schmidtea > Schmidtea polychroa. Next base: position 19,783 of record CAUHTR010002684.1, on the reverse strand, counting down.
CTGATTCTTTCAATAATTCGTATTAATTTTTATCAATAAAAATTATTTGAAATGAAATATAAAAATTGAATCTCTAAAAAATTATTTTAAAAATTTGATAGCAATTAATGGAAATGAAATTTTATTATTTACGTAAAATAACACGACGTGTCGAATTTTCTGCGTAATTTGTCTAGTTTTTCCGTACCAGAATTTATAACATTTCATGGTTATCCGTGAAGATTTCCAATATGTTTGTTTTTGTTTATAAAAATAAAAATAATTTTAAACACAATGCACATTTCAATAGAATTGTCAACAAATTTGAGTAGAGTGCATAATTCAAAAATATGGTCAACATTTGTTTTATGATTTATTTTTAATTACCTTTTAGCTTTTTTTATGAAATTTATTTTAGAATTATTTTGAAATTATTTCGATATAATGTAAGTCAAATTAATTTTGAATTATTTATTAAGGAAAGTAATACCAAAAAACATTAATTTTTAATTCATTCTCAGCAATCTTTGAAATTCATAGTAATCCTTGCCATTTTCGAAGGCATCAATTAATCGAATTTTGTCATATCTGATTCTATTAAAATATTATTTTTTTAAAATTAAGTTAGTAGAATTTACAATTTTTAATTTTTTCCCTTGAAATCAAGAGGTAGAAGGGCCTGATTGATTTCTTCACCTTCCAAAAAGTCAGTGTTTCCCATTTTAATTGTAACAAATTTAATTTGTTTTGAATATTCAGTTATCACTTAAACCTATTATAGTGAAAATATTTCCTAAACCAGACAATAAGATTTTTTTTGCTTTTATTATAAGTATATTGATGAAAATATCTGAAATTCTATAGAAATATAAAATTTATAAATAATCTTATAAATCTTACGAAGGTTTTCGTCATTTTCTCTATGAAAATTTTTTCAAAAATATTTTCCACGATGTTATTTTTGATAAATCGGAAATAATAATATGTTAACAATATGTCAATCACTTTTATTCATTAAAGTAAAAAAGCCTCTCAAAAATTTACAGGTATTTTTTAGTATGTGTGGTGTGTTTGTATGTAAAATTATTTTTCTACCAATTTCTATATAAATACCTTTATTCATTGAAACATTAAATTTTTACATACAGGTAAGTTTATGTGTTCCTATACTATAACTTTATCGATTTTTAGATTATATAAACTTTTATATATTAGAATTAGGGGTAAATGTTTTTATTCCATGCAATATTAAAATTAAGCACACATGTAAGTTTGTGTGTTTCAATAATATAAGTTAATATTTTATATTGTTGAATTTATAATTAAATAAATATTAACGTCGATTTTTCTGACTACATGTGTTCTGTAAAAACAATTATCTAAACATCACTCAACGTATATATGTAATCAAATTGGTATCAACTACAATTTACAAAACTCCGAACATCGCAATAAAATAAGTCGCTTTAACCACTCTGGTTCTGCACTTTCTGCAACAATAATCACCTCTTTTATTTAGTCCTTTGACTTAACTCGATTATTTTATTTCTTTATCCGCTAGTTCTATCTTTGTTTCTGAATTTGAGCTCCCTTTTATAGTTGAAATAATCGCCTTGATAAATGGTGTAATAGATTGTTGTATTTTAATCATCATTGTTGTTTTTGACAATTTCTCAATTAGATTTGGTTTTCTCTTTGGTCATTGTCATCCCCGCAGCAACAGGGAAGGGATATTTAAAAAAACTATATAGCGATAATTTACTATAGTAAATTATCGCTATAGTAAAATTAAAAAAATTAAATAAAAAATCGAAGAATTAAAAATTGATAATAAAACTTAAAATACTAGAAGATATCAAAGTTCCACAAAATAAAACGACGGATTCGAAATCATCGTTTATTCAAGGATATCTATAAAAATTTCTGAAATTCAAAGTAAACAGATTAGAAGTACCAAAGAACGAAATAATAGTTTTGGAGTTTCATTCATTGAAGTATTAGTATTCTAAATATCAATTTCCCCCGAATTTCAGGAACGAACAGAATAGAAGTTCCAAAGAAAAAATAATAGATTTGAAGTCTCATTCACAGAAGTAATAGAATACGAACTTTCGATCTATCCCCAATTTCAAGGTTCTTACTTTTTTTGTAAATAAAAGTTGTAATTTTATTTATTGTTGTTGTTACTTATTCAATTGTTATAATTTTTTTAAACTTACATACACGCACCCCGATTGTCCCGCCACACTTTTTTATCGGTGACTCTATCGGGCTCTTCAAATCTCCTCTCACACACTATCACACATTACATAAATGCCTAAATATATACCATCGAACTTCACAACTAATGGTATTTCGACTAGCTCGTCTCCCTTCGAGAAGCTTTGCCTCGCGGTCTTTTTTATCTTTTCTTCTCCGAAAGAAATAATTAATTGACCCATCGTGCGTGTCTCTTTGGTAATCTTTTCCCTGTTTTTCCATTATGTTATCATGATAATGGTTCGCCAGAATCCACTTTGTTTACTCTTTCGTTTACTTACTCGGGTTTTCCTTAATTAATGATTTTCTGTTTTTGCACTTTTCTTGTCCTTCGACCCTTTGTGAACATATTCTGATGAATCCGTTCTCGCCATGATCTTTCCCATAATCTTTTTTACATCTGACCCGTTTTTCAAATTTTAATTCGATGATTTCTTGGTTTCGAATTTTCACTGTTCCTTTTAATTATTTAGAAATTTAAAATTTAAGAATACCAACCATATGATAGATGCTTTTATTTCATGCAAACTGGTATATCAAACAATCGATGCGACAGCTCTGAAGTATTGTTTTCCTGTTAATATAACATGATTAAAATTATGTTAAAAACAATGAAGTAACTGCGTATTAGAAATAAAATTTCATTTTTACACAGAGACATGCTGTAAGTTTTGTAAGTTTGAATTATTTTCATGTATTTTATAATGAAATTTAATTAGAAAATTCAAAGAATTTTATTAATTCAAATTTATTTTCAAATGAGATAACTTATACGATTTACGGATTATTATATTAATATGAATTACTACTTTTTTGCCAACATAACATTTTGGTTTTTCGAAATTTGGTTGTTTTACAAAATTTTGTAGGGCTTAAATTAAATAGTAGATAGATGTGAGCCCCTTTTGTCACCATTAGTTACCGTGCACTGGTTAGCAACAGTTCCCTACCCCCTCATTTTTTTTCAAAATCAAGTCGTGATTATTGATTTTTAAATTTTTTATTGATTTTAAAGTGCATTTATTAATTTTTAAGTGCAACATTTTCAAATTAGAAATTTTAGTATTTATTTAAATGTACAATTATCGATTTTAAAATGCAAATATTGATTTAAAGTGAATTTTTACATTCTTGCTTTATCTCACTGTAGCGCGGAAGTTTGATATTTTCAAAATGTTATTTCGACTAAAATATAGAGGGTGACGTCACCTACATCTTTGCTGACCACAACATTTTTGTATCTCTTCAAGATTTTTCTGGCGAAAAATTAAAATTTTTCAAAAAGAAACTTGACTAGAAAAAGGTTATTTGAGATATTTGAGAATTTTCTTTTTGTAAAATATGGAGAATTACAAACTCTACAACTACTTTTTTAATTGATTTTAAATTTAAGAAATTTTGTTCTTCAAGGTTTTCGGTAAATGTAGGCTCTTTCTCTGGTTCAACCATATTGAAAATTTCAAAATATGCAGAGATGATATGTAGTTAAAGAAAAACTATGCTATAGATAAAGCCTTGTCAAAGTATCGGTTGCGTTAGTAATTTTTGGGGTCGCAGCAATTTTAGCGAAACTAAAATAAATATTTGAAAAACATAACATTTAATCTCTAATTTCTATGATTATTTATTTGGCTAACTCATTTTTTAAAAGACATTTAAAGTTTTTAACAACAAAGACATCCTAAATCGTTTTAATTATTTTTAATTATTCACAATTTCGGTAATTTCATTTAAAATAATAAAACAAAACTTAAAAAAAACTTTAAATAATTTTTAACATTATAAAATCAAGCATCTTTATTTTATTGAATTTAATCTTTTGTTTATAAACTAGAAAAAATTATAAAACACGTTTTAACCGGTGACGATGGAAACAGATAACATCTATAATTTAATAATAAATAGAAGACATGAATATAATAAAGAGACAAACTTACACTATCAAATAAAAAGGTGGTCCACGAGGAAATTGATAAATTATGCTGATAACATTTATAATATTTAAACAGCACAAAATTATTAAATAAATTTTAAATTTAAATTTATATGCGATGTAATATTTTTAATTTTTAAAAAATTCCATAATTTTTCAAGCATAAAATCAATTTCTGTAAACTGGTTACGAAAATGATACGTGAAAATATTATAAAATTCGTTGTTTTTTTTCATTATGCAAAAGAATTTCAAGTAATTGAAATTACGGAAGCGAAAAATCCTTAATGAGTGTAGTATTAGAAAATGTTGCTTTCAAAAATGAGGTAATTCAATAAAGAAAAAAATGTAAATTTTTATTTTCTTTATTATTATTTTAAGCAATTTTTCTTAAAAAATTATTGTAAATATTTGATATTTTTACAATCTATAATTTTATTTATCTTCATTTCGTCTATAGATCAATTGTTAAACATTACAATCCCAATAGTAGACTAGTTTCGAGCTTTTGGCTCTCAGTATTACTATGCAGGAGACGTCAAGATTTCTCTTCACGCAAGTACTGATGAGAGCCAAAAGCTCAAAACTAGTTTACTATTGTGATTTGCACTGGGTATCACAAAGCTTGTAATGTTTATATTATTTTAATGTTAGACATCCGTAAAAAAATTTACACCATTACAATATTTGTTTGTTCTTATTAATAAATAAATGTTGATTAAGAGTTAAAATAAAGATAAATGATTTTACTAATATTATTTTTAAAAATATTTAATTTTCTTTTTACATTTAACTTATTTTCATTAGGAAAGTTCGTCAAAATTTAATTTCTTATGTAACACAACATTTTCGACACAACCTCAATCAAGGATTATCCTATATGATAACGCAAAAGCTGCTGATTTAATTAAGTACAATATATAGAAATAAAGTGTTAAATGAAAGATTTGTTAACTAATCAAATTTTAAAAATTCCGTACAGTTAAAAACTCAAAACAAAAATATCGAATAAATACAGGGTGCCACAAAAATGTATACACAGTTTGAATGATTATAACTTCAAGTTATATCCACATATTTATTTTTCACATTTCCAAAGAATATATATAAAATATATAACTTTTCCTCCTACCACATATATTCAAAATTATTACTGAACGGTTAGAAAAGGCCACTGAATAGTTAAAGACATCAAATCGAAATAAAAATATCAACTTCAATGAATAACATCTAAGTTGACGTTTGTAATGATGAAGCCAATGAATATTGTTGGGCTGATGATCAAAAATAAAAATAATATTCAAATTTATAATTAACAAAAAATTAGAGGGGGAGAACTAGCCTAGAGAAAGAAAAACCAGGAAAATAATGGAAAAATAGTAAAAATAATTATCTAACAAAATAGAAAAAGTAAATAATAAAAAAGGATAGCACAGGAAATTAGAATAAAAACATAAAACCTAAAATAACCATAATAATGACGAAAAATAGATAAAAATACGAAAATTACCTAAAAATCGACTAAATAGAGGAAATTAAGAATAAAAAATAAATTAATATTAAAACCACCGAAAAACAAACGAAAAATATAGGAAAAGAGTAAAAAACGGAAAAAACGAATAAAATTAAAATACTACAACCGCGCTGAATTCTGATTGGTCGGAATTCAGTATATAAGAAAAGTTGAGCAGTTAGTTTACAGTTTTAAAATTTATTCGATAGACGAGAATCATCAGCCAAACCACTCATTCTAATATCAAGCAAACGAATCAAAGAGAATGTAAGGAATTATTTTTAGATTTTAATGCACTACTATGTAAATATATTTTTGAACTTCATATTTGATATTATACGTTTCTAAACTTTAATCTAAGTAACAGCATAGTTCCCTATTTTTTCGACAATGATTAAATATGCTTTCTAGGAAAATGGTTGGTATTAGATTTAGGAGTGATGCCTTTATGAAAATCGTTTATTTGTGAAGAATTTGAACCTGAAAATCTCAAGGGAATGTATACTGATTTATGTCATAATCGAATTCAATGTTGATATGTGGAAATAAATTTTTTCAGATTATGCAGAGTTTTGCCTATTTGATTTCGAAACGAGGAGATATTTTATTTGAATTTATTATGGCATTTTACGATTTTGACTTTATTTATATGATATTTTGGGATTGTTTAGCTGGGAGGACGTCCGGAATTTGTCGATGTTCGAATTGACGAGGTACGGAGTGTCTTGCTGGATGTTCGATCCTCGTAGAAGAATGCAGAGTGTTGTCATCAAAACTACCACTTTATTCTCCAACTCGGTAGCGGAACTTTTTCCGATTTTTATCCTAATCTGAAGGGAAATTTAATTAGCCAGAGAGCATCGAAAGACCTATTTTTAAGACATAGTGGTAGAAATGCTTCTTTAATGCCAGGATCTTGTTTCAACCCCGAAATGGAGGCTTTAGGTATTAAATTCGTCCGAAGTATAATTCTCCTCGACAAGTGTAAGTGCTAACTGACTGCAATTCGTTACCATGAAAGGAAAATATGCAGGTGGTATGAGAAGCTATATCTGGTTTATTGGAATAGACTAAAATAATCTGACAAGTGATCACATGCAACGATTTTTCGTTGACATTCCCACCACAGTCATTCTGAGGCAGATAAGCAGCAGTTACGATCTAATTCACGCGCTTCACCTCCGATAAGCTTCACTTATCTAAATTCTCGGCAGTAATTGACATTCGGTAGCATGAGCGTTTATCAAATTTTTTTTTGAGTTATCAAGAGTTACAACTATTCTGGATTGACGGCAAATCCACGCGTGCACTTTTAATAAATACAATAATTAACTTAACGGTTTCATAATTAAACAAATTTTCCATTTTGGTAATTAATCACTGACGAATAACTTTTATTCACGAATTTAAGACCGAATCATAGTGAGTTCTTTAGGGTAGGATGGACCGGCGAAAGATGTCAGTTACGCTTCTAACGAGCCTTGGTGAATAAATAACTCGCAAGTAAATCAGTGTGTAGATAAACCCATCACCTTTTTATCATTTGCATTTTAAGCAATTAATTTTATTAGGCAACTAATCGAATTTCAGTGTTTTCGCGATCGGAGCTCTGCCACCCTTTTACTAAGATAGAGGCGAACAACATAAATAATTTTGCGTGTATTAAGCATATGTTTGAACCGTATGAGGTATGATGAATGTGGGGAATGAGTGTAGTAGTGAAATTAAGGGGAGCGAGATGTAAAGAGACTCAATTTTTAATATAAATGTTTTGATTGCGATAAACGTATATTTTTCCAGAGAGTTTAGCCATAACCAATGACCGAACCAAGCCTTCCCCCAACCGGACCGAGACCGTGCTTCTCGTGTGCCGACAAAAAATACCCTTCTGAAGAAATCGGCCGAGTACATCGGGTCGTTGAAACGAAAGATCGATACGCTGGAAGGAACATGGTTTACCCCTGCCAGTATGAAGGAGGCGCGCATGAAAATTCTCCGTCTTGAACATTGCCGCGACAGCTTGTTGCAAGAGAGTCTGAGTCAGAGACTCACCATCAAGGCACAATCGGCTGCCCTTCATCGCGTAAACTCGGACGCTGAACTGAAAGCGAGAATAGCAGAATACCCAATAACAGACAAGGGAAATCTTTTTCCCACGCATCATGATTTAACTCTCCCAAGGCCCGATCCATCTCTTTGTTGCAGTGCGCACGGCCCAACTCCGGCATCTCCAATTCTCGCCGACATCGTTAAGGCCTCTACGTCAACAACTGTACCGCCAGTCACCACTTCATCAAATCCGTCAACGTCGCAGCCAGGCGTTTTACCTGGGAAACAGAAGCGGAAGAAACGGCTAACCCGGGCAGAGAAAACGAAGAAACGTCGGGAGGAGATGGCAGCCCTCAAGGCGACGTTATTTGCAGCCACTCAGGCGAAGGAAGTGCCATCGACCAAGATTGTCGCTCCCGTCAAAGTCGTGCCTGTCTCCATCTCTCAGCCACCTTTCGACCCTGCTTTGGAGTGCGACATCGATGCGATGTTAGCAGAGGGAGAAATGATTTAGCAAATCATCCAGCCACAAATTTCCTGTCGTCGCAACCTCTCCAGCAATGCAACGCCTAATATCGTGGCTAACAATAATTGAGATTATGCGATTCGATGTGACTTCCGTGTGAATTTTGTGTTTTATCAATTATTATTTCACGTTTGTAGTATAGAACTGGTTGTTTGGAAATTATAATATTTACTTTGTCTTACTAATTGTTGGAATGATGATTTGGGTCACTATGAGTACAGCAATACAACGGCATAGGCAGATCAAAAGACCTCACTTGGACCAGAGGCAGATTTTTAGTGATGTAAGTCCTTCTAAGGCATTCCAAACCCGAACCGCGAATGCTGTGAGGAGTAGTTTTGGCAACGGAGCTCACCTGCTCACAGGTTCCGACCTCGGTGTACATCACCAACATGACTCGTCGTCATGGGTACACAGGAGGGAATTTCTTTTCAACAAATCATTTGGGCATCTGGGATGAATAAATCACAAAGCCAACCCCTAGTCATACCAGTCGACAAATGCCCTCCCCAGGTGCCCAACAATATGATCAAACCAAAATGAAGCGTAGTAGTAACAATGAAATTGCAAAATGAGATGTAGAGACACTGAAAAGTAGTAGATGGATTGGGCACCGCTGGCACAGGGCACCGCTAGCACAGTACCCCCCCCCCCCGGTCGTCTTATTTTTCAAAAATATGCTAAGTCTAAAAGTACAAATTTTTTTTAAACAAAGACATATGACTCATCAAGGTCATTGAAACAAAGACCATGACTCATCCGATGACTCATAAAATTTCTCAAGGTCATTTAAACAAAGACCATGACTCATACTATGACTCATCAAGGTCATTTTCAAGGTCGTATGACTCATAATATGACTCATATGACCTTGAAAAATTTTTTCAAGGTCATTTAAACAAAGACCATGACTCATCAAGGTCATTTTCAAGGTCGTATGACTCATAATATGACTCATATGACCTTGAAAAATTTTTTCAAGGTCATTTAAACAAAGACCATGACTCATCAAGGTCATTTTCAAGGTCGAATGAGTCATATTATGACTCATATGACCTTGAAAAATTTTTTCCCAAGGTCATATGACTCATAGTATGACTCATCAAAATTTTCAAGGTCATTTAAACAAAGACCATGACTCATAATATGACTCATCAAGGTCATTTTCAAGGTCATATGACTCATAGTATGACTCATATGACCTTGAGAAAATTTTTTCAAGGTCATCTGACTCATCCTATGACTCATCAAGGTCATTTTCAAGGCCATATGAGTCATACTATGAGTCATATGACCTTGAAAAAATTTCCTCAAGGTCATATGACTCATACGATGACTCATCAAAAATTTTCAAGGTCATTTTCAAGGTCATCTGAGTCATCCTATGACTCATCAAGGTCATTTTCAAGGTCGCATGACTCATCCAAGGTCATTCCCAAGGTCATATGAGTCATCGCGATGACTCATCAAGGTCATATTATTATTTTTAAAAAATATTATTATTTTTATTATTATTTTTAAAAATATTATTATTTTATTTTTAATTTTTTCAAAGTTCCCGCCAACCAAAATTAATAATCGATAGCTCATTTTAAAGCTCAATCCAAGACCTTTCGAATGAGCTATATATTATTATTATTATTATTATTATTATTATTATTATTATTATTATTATTATTATTATTATTATTATTATTATTATTATTATTATTATTATTATTAATCTATATACTCCGAGTCTATATACTCCTAGTCTATCCGACAAAATATTTTGTCCCCCTATGGGTAATGCTCACAAGGGTACTGGTCACGCTCAACAAATCAACAAATCAACAAAACATACATTTATTTAAACAATAAAATAATGTAAAATTAACAAAGGTAAACTAAATATTGATGTACTATTCGCAGCAATATTGTTTGAAATTGGTAACGTAGAATTGATTTTCAGAGATTCTATTGATCCTTTGATTGTTTGAATTTCTCTTAATAATAATTCAATCTTTTTTAACAAATAATCGTGCTTCTTATCAATTATTTTCATATTCATTTTATTTTCAACAATGGAGTTATTGAAAACCTTAATATGATCAATCAATTCAAATTTTATATTTTGTATATATTCAAATGATAGTTCATAACTGTTTTCTAAATTCTCCAATCTTTGAGATATTCTTTTTCCTGGATGCTTTGACCATTTTGGTTTGTCGAGAATATATAAAATATCCATCAACTTGGCTGTATTCGGACAAACACATATTGATTTATTAAAAGACTCCACTGTTATTGTTGTATTGTGTGAGCACACACTCGTTATAATAATTAGCAATATGAATATAGTTTTCATGGTGTATCAAATCAAAACCTTTCTTTTACATTTATAGTCTATCAACCAATCAAAATCATCCGGTATTAGTATAAATAAAACATCATATTTTAAATTATTGTAAAAATGTCTCGATTTATGGAAAATGTTTTAAGAGAACTAGTCAACAGGAATATTATGGAAAGCCTATGTTTCCTGGTCGATCGGACCGAAAAGGTCATAGAAGGTAATCACATTGATTATGAAGATGTGATCAATTCCGATTGTCTGGAAACCAAAAAATTCTATTTTAATAGAATTTTTAACTGTCTATGCGACGATCAGATGAAGTGGACCCGAATACTAGTAGGGTTCGCTTATATGAAAATAATTATCGAAAGAAGTTTATGGGACTCGGAGCACTATTATCAGTGGTCTCAAGAAGTAATAATTTTATAATTTATATTTTATTAATATTTATTTTCTAGATAATCAAGTCAAAGTTTCAACCATGGATTGAAGCCAATGGCGGATGGGGCGTATTCAATCAACTCGCTAGAAATGCGAAGCAAATTGATGACCAGAAGAGAAAATTTAAAAAATATCTAAAACTTGCAACAGGTGTTGCTATTTTGTATATTTTATCAAGATTTTTAAATAAAAATTAATATAGTTATTTTTTGTTTGATTTTTAAATAAATATTTAAATAACATTTTAAATAAATTTACAAACACTAATTAACTAAGATTTATTAATTAACACATTCACAGTCGTCATCTCCACATTTCATTATATTTTCAACGACATGATCAATACAATCATTCGTAATATTATCATTAGATTCATCTTTAGATTCATCTTTAGGTTCCTCTATAGGTTCATCTATAGGTTCATAGATTTCCTCATCAATTTCTTGAGTATCGGTTTCTTGAGTTTCTTCCTCGTCATCAAATCCTGTATCTTGACTCTCAACTAACCAGCCGATATTTAAGGCATTTGTAATAGATAATATGTCCTCAATTTTCACACCAGATATTTCTGCTAACTTTTCCAACAAAAAGTTGATTAAAAATTCTAAATAATAAATAATTCGGTAATTAATTAATCATGTTAACCTTTTTCTGCAGTCATTTTCATCACTTTAAAACTATATTATAATTTTGTTTATAGATTTTCTTTGTTAAATTTGCATGTCATTTGCATTTATGTTGCAATTAATAAAGAGAAAAACAAATCTGACTAATACATTTATTAAATATAACATTAAAATATTTGTGAAAGTCTAGCAGACATAATTTTCCAAATAGGAGAATATACATCATTATTATCAACTTTATATCCCTGGATTGCAATTGTTATATACCAATTTTCATTTTCTTTGAAACTGATTTCATCAAAAGCATCATAAAATCTTGCATATCTATTGTTGAACCATGCATGTTGATTACACGATAGATTCGAATCTATCCGTTTAAAAACATCATCAATAGTTTTGACATCAATCATTGAAAGCGTGCCGGATAAGAAATCAAATTTAGTCGGAATTAGCTTGACTGGTGCAACCAATTTCATATTGATTTCTTCTTTCAAAAAATACATTCTGTAATTGTGGAACATTTGAACTGGTTGTACCATTTCTTTAGGTTTTTCGGTGCTTGAAATTTTCTTGGTCATCGTGAATAATGATTAAATTTAAATGTTACAGGGTTTTTATACCTTTGACTCATGTCTATCAACCAATCAGATGATAGCATGTCTTTGTTTAAAATTGCAGGTCATTTGCATTAATACTGCATTTATGTTCTATTAATGTTTTATTATTAATGTTTTATTATTACTATTACTATTATTACTATTTCTATTATTATTACTATTTCTATTATTATTATTACTATTATTATTATTATTACTATTTCTATTATTATTATTATTACTATTTTAAATATAAAGAAAAAAAAAACACAATTCAAACATTAAAAACATTTATTCGTAACCTAAATCAACAATCCGGGAGTAGTGAAACCTTCTCAGAGTTTTCACTAACTCCCATTCGACATATCGCCGGTATCGATCGGCACAGCATGAGCATCCGATGATGCACTGGTACTCTGGCTCCATTTGTTTGATGCTTCGGTTTATCTTTATATCCCACAGGAACTGGTGAAATACCTCCATTATTCTAATTTGCGTTGTGTAGAATATGAGGTCCGGAATTATTTCTGCTTCTCTATCCTTAATAATTTCATTGATTTGCGGATAATAATATTTTATCCTATTGATCATAACTTTGATATATTTTTCTAAAATAATAAATAGTAAATAATGTGTAAATAAAAATTTTAAATTTACCGGAATCGTCAATATCCTTCATGAGGGTTGCAGAGCTTGGTATTTTGTACATAGTGAAAAAAAAAATGAATTCTAAACAAAAAACCGTTTGTTTAAATCAATCAATAACCAATTAGAAATTAACCAATTAAAAATCGACCAATGAAATTATCTCATTTCGAACATTGTCAACAAATTCTCTATACTCCAAATTTCTCAACCCCAACATGACAACCTTTCCACTAGCAAACACGTTGACACATATAGGGTTATATTTTAATAGTCTTAGTGCCGGAAACAATTCCGGTTCAAACATACAATCACATTTTTTCGACATTTTATATAGATTGATACTATGTCCCATATCCATAGTAACGGTAATTGATTGGATTTTAATATTATTTATTCGATATTGTAATTTATTAATATCCAAAGGTTTCTTACATCCCATGATTCGACATTTACCAGTCTTGAAAAATATTATCGGATATTTCCCGCTTCTATCGATAATTTGCTGGGGTTTCCCTGGTGGGAACCTCATATTCGATACATCAAAATTTCCTCGATAGTTTATATTTGCTAACATTATTAAATCATTTATGAAAATTAGTCTTTATATACAAATTGAGCATGAGTTCATTAAATCATCGAATATAAACAAATACACGTATATAAAATTTTTGAAATGGAATTAAGAAATGATGCAGTATACCAAATCGTTGGTCCGAGTGGTAGTGGAAAAAACATTATTTGTTTGTAAATTACTAAAATCAAATTTATTCAAATCAAAATTCAACAGGATTTATTGGCATAGGGGTGCTGATGAAGAACATGGATTAACTCAATCAAGTTTCTGTAAATTAAAAAACATGAAAATAGTAAAGGGATTCGATAAAAACTGGTCCAGCCGATTAAAGAAAGGCGATGTCATTATTATCGATGATTTGTATCAAGAAGCTAATAAAGAAAAAGATTTTAATAATTTATTTACAAAGATCAGCAGACATGTTGGTGTAACAGTTATTTTCATAACACAAAATCTATTTCATCAAGGTGGGGCACATCGAACACGTAATTTAAATGTACAATATTTAGTTATTTTCAAGAATCCTAGAGATGCAACAGTGATTGATTTTCTTGCACGTCAAGCATACCCTAATAATCGTAATTTTCTTATCAGTGCATTTCAAGATGCTACAAAAATACCTCATGGATATATATTTCTTGATTTCACACAACAATGTCCCGATGATTTACGTGTAAAAACAGATATTTTCAACCCAAAAGGTGCCATGGTTTATAAACAAAGTTGAAAACCTCTATGAATAATAATGTTTCTAAAAGCAAGGGTGAAAAATATTAAGAAATTAAGAAAAGGTATTAGAAAGACTATTAAAGTTCCAAAAGTTCCACCAACAACTAGTTATACACCGTCTAAAAAACTTGTAACTGAAAATTTCTCTGCAATGAATCTTATTTCGAAAAATCCTAAACCTAAACGTAAAACCCGTAAAACCCGTAAAACCGGTAAAAAAGTAGTTAAAAATCATCGCAGTTTTCCATTTTTTAATGCATTGTTAAAGGCCCCGAGTATGAAAAGAATGAATATATTGCAATCATTCCCAAATTTTGTTGTCGATGATTTACTCAATATTATACTTAAAGTAGTCAAAGGCAAAATTAAAATCAGTAAATCAAAAAAGCATTTATTGAGCAAACATAGGAAACCATTGTTATCTTTAGTAAATAATAAAAATCGTAAGCAAATGAGAAAAATTATATATAAACAACAAGGTGGATTTATTGGTGCATTAATACCTCTGGCATTATCATTATTAGGTGGAGTTGTAGGAAATCAATCATAAACAATGGGTGCTAATCCTTCATTGCCCGACATTAAATTTAATTTTAAATCTTCTTGTTGTAATGGAGAAGATTTGGACGAACCCAGAAGACGAAGCCGGTTTCGGTGGAGTGGCAAAATTAAACAAAAGAGTTCCGAATTCGAAAAAAGAAACCCAGAAGTGGTTATCAGATCAGCTTGCGTACAGTTTGAACAAACCAATGCGGAAAAGATTTCCAACAAGAGCGTATAAAACATTTGGTATTGATGATTTATGGCAAATGGATTTGATGGAGATGATACCTTATTCGAAAATTAACAATGGGAATAAATATATTTTAACATGTATTAATGTATACAGCAGGTTTGCACGAGCAATACCAGTCAAGGCAAAATCTGCAGAAGAAATGTCCAAGGCAATTAATATTTTATTTAAAGACGGACATCCTAATAACTTGCAAACAGATTTGGGTATTATTATTATTATTATTATTATTATTATTATTATTATTATTATTATTATTATTATTATTATTATTATTATTATTATTATTTTAGGTAAAGAATTCTACAATAGTAAAGTTAAGCAAATCCTCGATAAACTGAAAATTAATCACTACTCGGTACATTCTCAATACAAAGCTGCCCATGTTGAAAGATTTAATCGAACATTGAGAGATCGATTAAAGAAATTGTTCGTGCATCAAGGTAATAAAAAATGGGTAAATGCTTTACCGAAAATTATAACAAGTTATAATCATTCATCACATCGAGGACTGAATGGATTGAGACCGGTTGATATTACATCAAAAACATCATTGACTTCTAAGAAATCTGTAAAAATTGCAAAACCTAAATATAAAGTCGGTGACCATGTTAGAATTAGTAAAATTAGTGCATCACCATTTATTAAAAATTTTGATACAAATTGGAGTGATGAAGTCTTTGTAATTTCAAAAATAAATACTAAACAGAATCCTGTAATGTATGTCATCAAAGACAATGATAATAATATTGTACAGGGGAAATTTTATGAGCAGGAATTACAAGTCATTCCTCCCCAAAAGTATTTAGAATTCAAAAAATATTGAAAACTAAAAAGGTCGGTAAGGATAAACAATACTATGTCAAATGGCATGGTTATCAAAACCCGTCATGGATATCCGCAAAAGACCTAGTAAAGTGAATTTTTATACTATTTTGCCGAGCAATAGTTGTCCATTAATTCATCCAGACAATCAAGCAAGCAAATTCATCATCGAACTCCAAAACCCCATCTATTTGGATAATGACTGGGAAGTTGCTCTGTTGGATTTTACATTTGTATACAATTTATTCCCAATCTATAGCAAATCCGTTATTGAATATAATAAGAAAGTAGCAGTAACAGAATATATTAGTGTTCTTATTGATAAAGATAGTTATAACTTGACGAGTTCATCGAAATCAAGGAAACCTATAATTTATGATGATGGTCAATATTTATACATGAATTGCTTGAATAAGCCATTCGAAATTATATTTTCTACAGTGGCTGATGCTAAACGTCTTGGATTTACTGATTTACGTAATGTATTTAATGATACAGTCAAAATAAATCTCTCTACACTTCCAAAATCTAATAATTTAGTGGAATTCAAATTTAAGCTGTCATACATTGAAATAACAGAGCATACATATACTTTTAAAGATAATTTATATATTACAGACCTCGAACAATTACAAACTTATTTAGGTGACAATTGTAGCGATATTTTAACAGTTTTTGAGCTTCAAAAAGATAAAGTATTTAGATTTAGTATAAATTCTAATCTTAGTCAAGTTAAATTTGACTCAAATTTGACAAAAACATTAGGATTGACTAAACCAGTATGTACACAAAATGAACTTGTTTGTGAAGGAACAAACAAACCGAAAATCCTTAAACATCATCAGCAAATGTTCATTTACAGTAATATCGTGGAACCAGTTATTGTTGGCGATTCTAGTGTACCTTTAATGAAATCTATATGGATTGAAAAACATGATCAAGATGAAGTTGTACAAATCAATGTAGAAAATCCCATGTATCTACCTGTTTCAACATCTTGTATAAACAATATAGAAATAAATATAAGAGATGATTCTGGTCAATTAATCGAATTTCCAAAAGGCTCAAAAACTCATTTGACATTACATTTTCGTAAAATAAATGGCTAATTCTGATATTATTAGTATGTATAGTGGTAGCCAATCTGGTGGTGAATTACCATATTTTATTGGTAAACAGTACGGATCAGGATGGTTGAGAACAATTGGTAGATTTGCCCTACCTATTCTTAAACGTATTGGTAGTTTGGTATGAAAACTGCAAAAGATGTTATTATGAATGAACAGAAAATATTACCATCTCTAAAAACCAATGCTTTAGCAGAATTAGGGAAAGTTTTACCCGGGGTTGCAGGTATGTTTCAAAAAGAAAAACCTCCGGCTCCAGCTCCAGCTCCAAAACGTAAAAGACATGGAATATCACGTATAAACAAACGAATGAAAGGACATGGAACTATATTTGCAAAATGATTTGTGGTAAATCCGAATTATGTATATTTGATAGACCGTCGCCCCAGGCTGTAATAGAATTTGGGGCATTTGAGGAAGTTTTTCCTATGAATTCAATTACCGATAGTAGAAATGATATCGAGTTTTATATTAATGGTTCGCAAACCGAATATTTAGATTTGAATGATACTTTATTGACTGTTCAGATTAAGGTTGTAGATAAAGATAGAAAAGTTTTGGATGCCAATGCAGATGTAATACCGAACAATTTCCTGTTTCATACTCTTTTTAAAGATGCAGTGTTGGGATTTAATAATATTAAGATTGAGGGCGGAAATAATACATTCATTCACAAGGCATTAATAGAAACTATTTTAAATTACAATTCCGATACTAAAAATACATGTCTTACTCCTATGGGTTATGCAGCAGCAGATGATGAAAGAAAAAAGTGGGTAAAAGGCTCAAAGGTTTTCACCATGTGCTCATCATTACAACTTGATTTTATGGATCAACCGAAATATTTACTACCGGGGGTTAATGTACATATTAGACTGAAAAGGTCTGATTCTGCATTATCTCTTACTAGTGCAACTACTACACCAATATGTCAATTAGTTGATGCAAAATTATTGGTGAGAAGAGTACGAGTAGACCCCTCAGTATTAGCAGGTCATCAATTGGGTCTTAATTCAAACATGCAATTTATCCGTTAAAAACAAAGGAAATTGTACAATTTGCTATTGCTAAAGGTGCTTCATCATTCTATAAAGAACAAATATTTGGTGACAGAAGAATGCCTAATTTTATTCTGATAACATTTCAAAGTGAAGCACAATATAATGGATCATATACTGCGTCCAGCTCAATTTTCAAAAACTTTGGTGTTAGATCATTGACTTTGTCGAAAAATACTGATTATAGAGAAACATATATTCAAGATTTCGAGAATGACAATTACTGCGCGACATATATGCAGAGTATTGTTAGAAATCTGGGTTATTTAGATAAAAATTTGAATTGCGGAATAACTCTAGAAGATTTTAAAAGCAAATACCCATTTTTTACATTTGTTTTAGCCCCTGATTTTGATTTAAATCAAAGTCAATTACCTCAAAATGGAAATTTACGACTGGATATAAAGTTTGCAAAAGCTATTACTGAACCAGTACATGTTATAATATATGGAGTATTTGAAAATGAAGTTCAGATTACTGCAAATAGAACTGTGTTGGTATAAATGTATTCAGAAACATAAAAAGTTATCATGGAGTAAGTTGTTTTTTTATACTCTGGATTTATTTAAATAGTTCTGTTCAGGTCAATAAAATCGGAAAACAGATATTGGGAAATGAATTTGTTGGAGTTTTTCCTCTTGATAAAATTCCATATTTGAGCAATAATCAAGCAATAATCGTCAATACTCAATCGTCTCATCTTGGTGGAGAACATTGGATAGCTATATATGTGAAACCTGGTAATATATTCGTGTTCGATCCTATGGGTTTTTATTACCCAGCTTTGTTGATATCAAAACTACAAACAATGGGGAAACCTATTGTGTATAATAAAACTATGTTTCAAAATCCCTTGACCCAAACATGTGGTCAACATTGTTTAGCTTGGTTATTGTACAAAAAATTTGATGTTTAAAGAAAAAATGTTTAATAAAATTTGATGTTTAATAAATGTATCCTTTCCTTTGTTGTTGTGTTATTATTAATATTATTATTATTATTATTATTATTATTAATAGTATTATTATTATTAATATTATTATTGTGAAAATTAATATTATTATTAGTATTATTATTATTATTATTATTATTATTATTATTATTATTATTAATATTATTAATATTATTATTGTGAAAAATATTATGATTTTTAATTAATTTTATTATTATTAGAATAAATATTATTATTTGAAACATAAAGACTGCCTTTGCCTGAAGCATGCACAGTGCAAGTTAACAAAGGCATGACTAACAAAGGCAGTCACATGTATTTTGAGTGATTTACATTACATACATGCATGCGTGTGATTGGTTGAGAGAGTAAAATATTCAATGTATATGTGTGTGTGTCTATATTCTCATTGGCTGGGACAGGAAAATATTCATTCTCTTTATAAACATTGACAAATCTAAATTTGTCACAATTATTTTAAAATTTTGAAATTTCAATTCAATCAATCAACCAATTCTAAAATGGAAAAGAATAATAATACTCGAGTCTTGAGAGCTCTCTTGACTAATGGTAAATTATTATTATTTTTATTCTATTTTTTATTCTATTTTATTTAGATCCTTTCGACTGGTTCGCAGTTACCGAAGACGAATCAATATTGAACGTGGATCGAATTTTCGGTAAATTTAATATTTTAATTTTTATTAAATTAATTAATTTTCATTGCAGAAAATGATAATAGCGATGATGACATTGTTTTTCTCGGGCAAACGGATGCTCCTAATAAGATCTTCGGTAAATTTATAATTTTAATTTTTATT